>JBANCZ010000580.1:0-32976 GCA_037040025.1 Sphaerogastrella javana
GCGAGATGCCCGAATGCCTGACTGACCGATGCACACACAGACAAACTCTCTATCTCTCTCTCTCTCTCTCTCTCTCTCTCTCTCTCTCTTTCTCTGTGTGTGTGTGTGTGTATGTGAATATGGTATCTTGGCTTGGGCTTTGGCTTTGCCTCTGACTTTGGCTTTGGTTTGCTGGTCTGTCGTGTAGCGCACACAAATGATGTTCGACCACACAGTGTCTGTTAGTTTTATACAATTTTTTCATGCTGAAACGAAAAAAAAAAATGATTTACGCTCGTGTCGTCGTGTCTTCAGTTTTCTTTTCGCTTTTGCCTTTTGTTTTATTTGATTTTATATTTATTTCGTTCCCTCTCTTTCTCTCTCTCTCTCTCTCTCCCGCTCAATCGCTCTCTGCTTGGGTTTGTGTGCGCCTCAGTTTTTTCCTTCGTTTTATTTTGTGTGTGTGTGTGTGTGTGTGTGTGTGTTATTAGCTTGTTGGACAATTGGACAGTCGGACTGGCGATCGATCGTTTGATCGCTTGATCGATTGCTCTGTAGGCGGGTCACGCGTCACGTTGTCCAGCATCTCAGTCGTTTGTTGTTTTAAAACATTTGAATTATTTATGTGTTTTACTCAGTCCGTCGTCACATATCAAATTTTTGATACATTTTTAAGTCCTGCACTCGTTGCAAACTCATCGAAGGGTATACCAAGCTTGTGGAATCGAGTGCAAACTTTCAATGTGTATATGATGAAACTGTATCACATTTACCTGACTTTGGCCTGTCTAATTAAATACAATCATACTATATTATCTAGTTAGAAATTTATTAAAATATGTAAATGAAATATTTATTTTCACATTACATAATTTAATTTTTATTATATTTGAAGATTAGAGTTAAAAAGTTTTTTATATTATACACAAATATATTAATAATACAAAATAATCTTTCATCAAGACCGAATAATATATTCAAAAATTATTCAATAAATTATTTATTATTTAGCTTATATAGCCGAATTCACTGTCGAGTGCGCTCAACTGTAGCTCTTCTAGCATTGAGATTTTGTTGTTGTTGTTGTTGTTGTCATTAATTGGTTCACGTTCACGTTTCGCTCAAGATTGTTCGCAGCTTTTGGGCATCTCTTCGTCGGTTCGTCAGATTTCGTCAGAAAATTCTTCTGGCTGTGGTTGGAAATGTTATTTATTTTCAATTTTGGCTGAGCTGAGGCGACACACGGCCACGAGTTCACTCCACTCAACGTCTATGAATTTCCTTTGATGATCGAATATATTTTTATGTGTATATATATTTATTTATTTTTTTTTTTTGGCAAATTTTTTATATATATTTTTCGTTATTTATGGAAGACGCGACGCATTTGATTTTTCATTTAGATTTTGATTTAACATTTTTGTTCTTTGAGTGTATATGTTGGAAATATTCATTTATTTTGCCTTATCAATTTAGCTACATAGCTAAATGAGTGTGTATGAGTGTGTGTTTAGCATGTAGAGAGCGATTATCGCATAACTCATTCAAGAATCGAAATTTTCGCCGTATTCTTATCAAAATACTGTGAGTAAACGTACAAGGTTTGCATCTTTTGATATTGTTGTGCTTTAATCAACATTAATGGCCTGAACGCTTTAGGGGCTTTACACACGCTGCCACACGAATGTAAACAATAACACATTTGTTTATGTTCTCATCAAGATGCATTGGGTGATGAATTATGATGAATCAGCTGCAATTATGACGTCAAGTGTCCCAGTTCCCAACGCAAAGTAAACACAAATATCGTTGTTTTTCTTTTTTTTTTTTTTTTTTGGTTTTTTTTTGGTTATGCTAGTGGGCCTAAGGCATATCTACCAAGAAGGTGTTTATAATATTGAAAACTTTGTGCTTAAGAGTAAAAAAGGTGACAAGGAAAATATATTGAGAGTGTTTCTAATCAAATTTGATATGCTACTAATGTTCGGCTCTACTGTATCAATCTGAAAATTTGAATCCATTCGATTTTAAGTCTGGAGCAGCAGCGCTACGCCGGCCAGGGTCCATTTGCCTGGCTTGTCTTTGGTCTTCAGATTGAAGGTCCACACATAGGTGGGACCTCGGGTGCGGGTCTTATAGACGGGGCACTCGTACATGTTCCTCAAGTCCTGCTTGTCTTGGGTAATGGCCTGCAGATTATAAAGAATTCGTATGAGTATTTCGTATTTCGTATTTCGTTTTAGTATTTCAAATTTCGAATTTTTAATTTTTACACATTTGCAATTCAATAGAAACGTGCGGTTTAAAGGTATTAAGATTTATGCAAACATGCGCCGATTTTAAGACGCCACCCATCATACGTATGGTACGATTCAAATTCATGGAAGATATACACATTAGAATTTGTATTTTCAATTACAATTTTGTTGTTGATATTGTGTTTTTGTTTTTGCAAATGGCAAAGCTACTCACCCGTATATTGATCACTGGCATTGATGGATATAGCTCTTTGAGGCGTGATTCCATAATGATACCCTGTTGTATATCCCATCTGGCGCCCTCCATATAGATGCCATGCACACAGCAGCCGTCCCGCGGTGCCGTACTGCAATTATCAAATCAAATTTTTATCCAGTTCCAATTGTTATCTGCCGCAATCTGTCTGATTGTTCGCTAAATCACTTAATTACAGTCTACAATTCACAGTCTGCCGTCTGTTGTCTGTCGTCTGTCGTCTGTCGTCTGTCGTCTGTCGTCTTCAGTTTAATCGCTATTATTTGTTTTGTTTAATGTGACGCCAAATCAAAAGTCGTGCGACTCAGGCGCCACTTAATACACAATTAAGATTCAGGTATCAAGAATCTAGTATCTTTGATAAACTATAGACAACAATCGACTGTCGGCAATCGACAGTCGACAATCGACAATCGACAAATAATTGTTAATTGTATGACATTAATAATTGCTATTTATATATACACTGCACTCCATGTGCACTGCTCTAAAATTAGCTCTCATCGCATAGCATTGCTGCTATTAATAGCATGCGACTAAAGCCGTTGTCCGATCGGAGGATTGAGCGTGCTTCATCCGATGTTTACACTATCTTTGTGTGTGAGTATTGACGCAAGTCGTACAGATTTACATAGCTATTTGATATGGCACTACGATTGGGTGTGCGCGCCTGTGTGAGTGTTTGAGTTTGAGCGTGAGTGCGAGTGTGAGTGTATGTCATCTAATTGGGTTGTCAGTGCTGAGCAGTTGGCTTATTAAGAGCTAACTGCTTTATAGTACAAATACGTTTTGAAACAGTAAGAACTAAGTTCACAAATTTGATAGATATGTCTCATATGACACAAAACAATTAATACATTGAAGAAAAAAACTTATAATTGATACATAAATCATTATGAAAATTGACAATTAAAGTTAGTTAAATAATTTAATATTTTAAGATTGCTACACAAGCTGAACATTTGCTATACAATTATATATATACTTGTTGATTCTTAATTTTGCATTATTCTGTGTGACATTTCGTTGTGGCAATATTTCACTTTATAATAGGAACAATCCTAATCCTGTACAAACAGGACCAAAGCGTAAAGCGGCTAAATCGGTATCACAAATCAAACGATGTTAGAATGGGGTAAATCAGTCAAAGTTTACATACATACACATACACATACAACATACGTTTGCAAGTGTGTATGTGCATACAGACATATCATCCTTGTATGTGTTAAAGGGTCAGCGTAAAAGTCAATTAAAGCTGCATATCTATAGTGTATGCATGTCCATCTGTGTACGTACGTGTGTGTGACTTTGGTGGCTTTCTGGGAGGGGGAGGGGGGATTTGGTTGCTCAACGCCCACACGGACATTGCCGAGTGCCGCCCATTTGTCGATGAGCACTTACGTAAATTCCTCCTTCTGTTTTTTAGTCACGTCGCATTGCAAGCACATCTTGTCCAGGGGCAACTCATTGCGACGCGCTGTGCTCTGCATGATGGCCGTTAACAGGGATTGGGGGTTAAAGAAGCCAGCGAGCCAGACGCAGGAGGGTAGCTGCAGTAAATCAAATGGCGCATCGCAGGCAAAAATGCAGAATACAGAAAACATGAGAAAAAATTATTTTATTGAAAAATCGCATAAATTTGTAAACTGGTTTTTCGCTTGTATACATACCACAAAATCAGTGGACCATGTTTCGAGCTCTCGCAGTCGCAGACACAAATCGATGAACCAATTGTTGAGTCCCAGTAGCGAGGGATAGGCACGTTGCGTCCAAATGGGTGGCACTTGGTCCAGGAATAGTGAGTTCTCGAGCACCTCCATGTCGGATGTTATGGTCAGTTCACCCTTTAGGCCCAGGTCTAGCTCTTTGAGGCTGCGTTTCATTTCACTGGTTAGGAAATTCATGCGTTCGCATTCCTGGAATGCCACAATAACGTACGGAGTACGTTCCTCAACTTTGTTCATGATTTCCACCATATTGAACTCCTCGGGCAGTTTCTCAATAATCTCATCGACAATTTGCTTGACCTTATCCTCGCGTGTAACAGTTGCACCGCCACCCGCACCTGCATCACGCGGTTGCATTTCGAAGACTGTCCGAAATATGTTCTCCGCTCGAGTAGTGAGAAACCCAACCTCAGCATTTGGATGTAGACCATATAAATAGGGCGATTCAGCGGGCATCATATCATCGACGTAACCGTGATAGCCCTGATAATCTGTATTTGGCGGCGCTGCAAATGAGGGTGCCAGAAACAGTTCGCCATCAACCAGATCCGGTTGCATATACTCCTCCAAGTACGTGATACACAAACGTCTATCCCAATCATCAGTTATATGCCCGCCGTACATAATTTCCCCAAATAGATATCGTAAATCCTCCCAGGGCACCTTCGCATTGGCTTCCAAATAGTTGTATAACACCGATACACTTATATTCAAATCTCCAACGTTGAATGGATATATTTTATTCCAACCTTGTGGTCCGAACTTACGACGTTCAGCGACCACAGCATGGAAATAGCAAAGCGAGAAGAGAATGGCCTTAAACTCCGCCTCCTTGCCGGACATTTCCAAAGTTTCCTGCGTGAAGTTATCCAAGGCCTTATGCAAATTAGCCAACATGCCGGTTGGTGGTTCATTGGTAATCTTTATAGATGATTCCAAGATGCCCTATAATGAGAGAAATGCATATACTAACTGGTATAACAGTCATAAACATAACATAATCCTTACGTCTTCAGTTCAATTGATGTTCAAATGCATCATCTGTTTACTCACCTGTGGGATTATGTGTGCTGATGGCGTTGAGGCGGGCTCAGCACTTAAAAACATGCGATAGTCCGAATTCGAACCATCTGCATAGTGCTCCAATTTCTTTTCGAGCACCGGTAGCCACTTTCTTACCAAATGTATATTCTGTAATACCACCCAATGTCCATTCTTGGCTGCCGTATCCATGGCTGCCTCGGCTATAGACTCCTGTCCCTGACCGAGGGATACATTGTGAAAGTTTCCTAGATCCATGGTAAAGCCCATTTGTTTGCCTAAAGCTTCGACATCTTTCAAGGGATTGACGCCAGGCGATAGTATGAAAAATATGGGCGTGGAGGGACTAGCCTCTTCATATGATTTGGCAAACTCCATGGCCCGGTTTTCCACATACTTGGAGCCAAGTTTTTCCTCAATGAAGTCGCTGTAAAGAAGAAAATTGTCTCTTATTACATTTCATACGATTTACATGATAAGCTTACGCTAAAGCATAGGTCATACGATCAGGGCGCAAAGCTCGGATCATGCAAAGACGCTGTAGTGCAGTTTTATTCTTCCACTCCTGTGGAAATTTCTCCTTTTCGGGCAGTTCAGATTCAACGAGTTTTTTCCAACGTTTCGAAGAGGTTTCAATATCGCGATCCAAATTGCGAAACTCATCCTTGGACGCCAGACTGCAAATTCCGCCCCACGATTGGTTAGTCAGAAAGTCCACAGGACTTGTCACATGTGGCTTTATCGGGAAGCGGAGTAGGAAGTCCAGTTCCGCAGATGAGACCTCCTCGTTCATCAACAGTATCTATAGGAAAAGAAAACGTTCACAATGTATTAAATGACAAATTGAACAAAAATCTATAATCTTACCTGAAAAGTCATTTGCGATGCGAAGATGAGTTTGTCGCATTCGAAAAGACCACGCGAAGTATACTGAAAGACCGAATACGTTATGCAATCTATCAGATTTGAAACCCGCAAATCCAAAGTTTCGCCCGGTTCAGCCTTGGCTATGGCCTTTTGGAACACTACACTAAAAGCCTGTAAAACAACAAATTCATATAGCTTATAATTTTGATGAACTTATCATACTCTTACCTTCAGTGAGAACTGATAAATCGGATTAATTGTGTTCAGTTCGTTGAGTATGAAGTATAAGAGACTCGCTCTGGCTGCCGCTGGTCTGTAGTATTCACGTGCCTTATCAATCTCCTTGGATGTGATCTTCGCCTCTGCTACCTTCTCCTCAATATCAGAGGCTGTGCTCTTTGTTGTCTCCAGGTTCTCCACCAGTGCGGTGTCACCTAAAATATTCTCACCCGCCGATGATAGACGCGACAATAGGTCATCCTCCAGTTTTTTAAGCATTATTTTGAAATCGTTTTGCTGTTTAGTTAGTTCGGCCTTCAAATCCTCTAAATCCGGTCGTTCCGCCTTGACCACTTCCGCGAGTAGTTGATCCTCTAAGCCATCGCGTGTAACAGTGAAATTAATAAGAGTTGTCTGTGCTTGCATTTCTGGTTTATAGTGCGGATTTGCTAGTTTTGTGTGTAGGATCAAACGGAATGTGGAATTATATTCAATTTCTTTGTCCCCGATTTTAATAGCTCTGAAATATAGCAAAATTATAATATAAATAGATAATCTTTATAGATTTTAGCCTGATACACTTACTTGCCCTTCTTGATTAAATTGCGTCCAAGCAAAGAGTCTAAAACGGGATCCAAGTTCTCATCAATGTTCTCAATCAGCACAGTGAGACCGGCATTAATGGACTTCTCAATAATATCTAAATAGTTTCGTTGTCCTAGCCGTATCACCTTTAGCTCCTCCCCGTATTTCTGTTTAATCCATTTTACGCCTTGCAACTGCGGATCAATCATAAGTGGCCAACGATCCGAATTCGATAGAATTGTTGCATTTTCAATGGACATGCGATCACTGGGCAAACCCTCATTAGTCCAAATGGCAATGGTTGTATCATCGGTGAGGAGCGTAAGTGGATCGAGATTTTCGGTTGTGGGTATGGGCGGATCAATGCTCTTAAGAAAGGGTGTCCACATCTTTTGCAATAGATCAATGCGAAATCCCTTTGTAAAACAACCGACATAGGAAATGAAGGCGGTAATGAGTAGAATATCGCCGGGCAATGTAATGCCCTGCTTGACGAAGCTATACAACAAAAAACGAATTAAATTTGTTACAAACATACATTTTGGAATAAATATAATCTCACTTGTTGACTGCTTCTGCCCAGCGCACATTCTCACTGGCCAAACCGCCGACCAGACGATTGGCCAAGGCTATAGTAGCTTGTGTAGCATCGGCTTCCTGTTGGCAACGCAATTTGTCAGCTATTGCCTTTTCAAAGTCTGCCGTAAGCTTGGCCAACTGTTCTTCAAGACTCTGTGTTCAGTAGAAAGATTAATAATTATTTATGCAGAGCTATTCTTAATTGTTTCACATGGACTTACCGCCACTTTGCGCTTGATGCCCGCCAGCCTATCCTGAGCGGCAGCCAGCTCAGCGTTGGCAGCGGCCAGAGCTTTACGTTTGGGCTCCACATCGCAGTAGACTTCGTAGAATTTGATAATATTAATAACCCAAGCACATAGACCGGCTGCAGCACCGGATTTGGAACGCACGAATTCCGGTTCAAATTCTGGATCCTTTAGATACGGTTGTATGGCTTTGATTATTTCGGGATGTATATTTTCTTTGTCGTAATTGATAAGGGAATCCAAGAAGGTATCAACTTTGGCCATGGCAATTTTGGCCGCCTTCCAGGAACGATCTTTGGGTAATTTACCACCAGGTGCGAGCAACACCATAACTGCAGCTGTGACGTTGGTCACAGCGCCAGGCGGAGAGCCAAAGCTCTTTAACTCTGTGAGATTGGCTTTGTTTAGAGTATTAAGAGCCTCTTGGGCGGCTGTTAGTGCAGGTTCCGCCTTGAGGAGATCCTCCTCACAATCACGTTGCTTTTTGCTCACTTCGTCCGCTATCAAAGCAACCTTCATTTCCTCCTCATCGGCCACGGCTTTTTCCGTTTGCACTTTCTCCGTTTCAATCCCCACAATTTCGATCAGTGCATCGGCCGCATCGTTTTTCTCTTTCAGTTCAACTTCCTGTACGGCCAGTTTGACCTTTAGATCCGCTACTTGTACCGCCGTCGAGCGTAACTTCTCCAGGCCATTTTCCAAACGTTCGATTTTACTTTGTAGATCTTCGTGCTTGTGATTTAGCAGCTTTAAATAGAGATTGATCTGCTCCAGATAGCTCTTTGGTGTTGTGTAGTTATAACGACGTTCGTTCTGTAAATAAACTTTGGACGTCGTATTGACCGACGTGTGGACATAGGCCATGAACTTGGCTACAGAATCGCGATTATTCTCTGGCAGCACTTTGTTTTGTGCCAGAAAGTTCATGGCCACCGATATTAGTGCCTCCTGAGGCCATTCGTGGAACCAATTGATGGATGTTGCATTGATGATGGCAGGGAATTTTCTCGACCGAACACGCAATGTTGAGCCCACTGGTGAAAAACACAGAACTATCTTCAATTGCTTGCGTACACGATCGATGAAGAATTTCCAGCAGTTCTCTCGCGTATCAACCAGTCCCGCACCTTTGACCTCATTACGCACGCCAGCGATAATGTTCTCGATCTCGTCATCCGGAAATAGATCTGGAATCTCGCCAGTGGCTAACAAATCGTTGATTAAGACAAGAAAATCCTCGCTAGGTATCTGGGCATCCGTCATTAAGAACATGATGCTAACATTTTTCAAACCAGCTTTCAAATATAAGCCGGAGAATTCATTCTATAAATATACGATTAGTAGGAAACAAGGAAATACCGATACAATTGCAACGAACCTTCAGGTCATTAACACCGTAACCCTTCTTGAGCTGTATCTGCACAACCTCCAAGCTGGATATGAATGCTGCCAAGCGCGCTAGAGATTGTTTGCCACTGCCACCAACACCAACCAATAAGGCGCTGCCACGCGGCGATTCTAATATGCGATTGATTCTGTGAAAAATTTAAAAGTAAATACATTATATTAGTATAACTAATTGGGGTGATTAGATATACAGTATATATACCTGCATACATGCATCATCGCATCTTCGAATAACACCAGATTCATGGCAGCGACTAGATCATTATACGATGACATTGCTTCCTGAAGGAGTTTGTGAAGCTCAGGCCAACCCTTGATGGGCATGTACTTAGGATCACCAATTCCTCCAGCGAAATGACAGTAAATATTCGGCTTGTCGAATATAACGGATTCGTCAATTTCTTCGAACGACTTCTTGACAATGTCATGCTGCATTTTAGTAAAGCTATCGATGTCCTTGTCATCGGTTAGCTTATCCGAGTACACACGCTGTGTCTCATGTTGCCACAAACGTATAAGATCTGTAGAGCCCGTTAAGCACTCCGTTGAACTAAATAATAGACCCTATAAATAACACAAAAGACCATACTTAAATATAACAAATGAATTAAATATATTCCATTAATTTACTCACTTGAAAGACATTACTAATATCACGCAGATTAAAGATGTAATGCGATTTGATAGCCGTAGGCAGAAACACTTGCAGACATTTGTTATGCAACGCTATGGTGGCTGCCACAATATTCGGTGTCATGCGTGTTACGATCGGGGTGAACTTCTGTTCGGCATTTGCAAAATGTTGTGCTAATATGGCCGAGTACATGACCGTTATAGAATCAGCTCCAGGAAAGCTAACGGCCAACACACAGAAATGTCGCTGTAGACGTGGATTGATAGTAAAGCTGCCCGAGGTGGGGTTCATGCAGGCCACATACTGGCAATTGTGTATATCCTTGAGTGTTAGTTTGTTGCGATCATACCAATGACCGTAGTCCAAATGCTGCCGCATTAATGTGTGCGGCTGTACCGTGCCATAACAGTCCACCTCGGGCATGTTGATGTCGTCTACAAAATAGATTAAGGTCTTGTTGCCGGGCGGTCCGTAGTTGCGACCCGCTTTCTTCTCAAGCGGTTTTTCCAGTATCTTTTGCAACATTTCGGACGTGGTGTAAAAATTGAATGGTATTGTGGTGACAGCGTAATTCTCAGAAAGCGATTGAAGCTTCTCATTAACCAGTACGGTCTTGCCGCAACCGGCATTGCCCACTAGCATCACCGGGTGCTTCTTATCCATTAGTAGATCCAGGAAGTAACGCAGTCGAATTGACTCAGAGGTGTGCACAAGCACAGCTTGCAATGGCAAATCCGAGTCCAGCTCAAACTTCGGTATCTTCTCTGTCCACGGCAGAAAAGTCTTGGTTTCGCTATCCAAAAAGTAATCGAATACTGTTCCACCTTTCGAATAAGAATGTTGTATGGTTAAAGTATAGATTCGTTGAGAATGTGAACACAATTTCGTACTTACCTGATGGGAACTTAACAGTTTTGAACTCATTTACCCACCATTTGCTGAATTCCACGCGATAATCAATGGCTTGATCCTGGAACATGGCCGAACCGAATGCCCAAATACAGGCAAAAACAAAGTATAGCTCGTGCCATTCTTTTGGACAATCGGCCGGGGTGTTCGCTGGGATTAGAAAACAGTTTAGCAGATGGCACAGCATTTGTATGTGGGCCATTTCGGCGACAGGCGTGATCTTTTTGAAACGCACGCGAATCGTTTCCAATGAAGGTGGTATGTACTTATCGAATAACATGACCAAATTGGACTTTTCGGCTGGAATTTTACGCGTTTCAACCCAACTGGTCACATAGCTAATGGAATATACAACAAACACAATTAATACATTGAAATCAAATTAAATTTGATGATAACTCAAATAGAAGCAAAGTCGGATAATCGATAATAGATTTAATTTCGTTCAATACGTCTTTAGTGTATACTCACGGATTCCAACCCAAGTCCTGCGGATTAATGTACAATATTCCAGCCCTCGAAACGGTTGCCGGTGTCGCTGTTCTCAGGTTCGAGATCTCAAAGAGCAAACGCATCGAAGGTGTCAACGCAATGCGCTCATTACTGGCCAAAGTTAAAACTTTGTTGTCATCCATTACGGTATTCAAACTTTCGATCCACATGGGATCGATATCGCCATCGAGCACTATCCACTTGGGTTGATCACCCGTTATGTTTGCCTGGTCCCGCATTAATACCGAGAACAGCCCGTCCTTCCACTCGCGTGTCGCCGGGTTGATAATGCCGAAAAGTTCATCATTGGTCACCGCTTTTGGATTCAAGTCATTGAAAATGGGCTTCCGTTTGATGTTCTGATAGGTGCGCAGCAGCGTCTTCCACACTTGGGTCTTTCCAGTGCCAGCATTTCCAACTATGAATACAGAATGACGTACCTCCAACAGTTCCTCCAGTTGCACTACTTTCAATATAAAATTATCTTCGGGTTGTAGTAGCAAATCAGAGGCAGCTTGTTTTACGGTGCGTTCAAAGTCCTGATCACGTTTGCGTGGCACGTCCAAAGCGGGAAACAGATCGCTGATGAGCCCCATGAACACCGGCATATCATCTGTAATGATTTTCGGTATATTAAAGTCACGGAGGGCGCGCATTAGCACCTCCTCCTCGGGTCGTCCTGGATCGCCACGCTGTAAAGTCATGAATGGTGAGTACAATACCGTAAATATTAACAATATATACTTAAAACTAATAAATTTAGATAACGCGATACTGTTAAGTTTTGCGACATAAGATAATTGCATTGTGAAAGACGTGGCACTGCATTTGCGTTACATGATTCAAAGCTAAAGTAAAAAATGTTTAAGTCCCTGCGTTTAGTACATACATAACCTACGTGCAAATAATTTGAAATAAAATAATATATTAGCGAATATAAAGCAACTCAAATTTAAATTGCTTTTAAATAGACATATGTGAATTGGTACTATAAATATACTAACCTTCAGCGATCCGGCAACCACAAGCACAGACTTGATAGCACGCAGACCCCAATCGTAGTGATCCTGTTTGGAGAGCAACTCTTTGCAAAGCGTATAGAGCGTAATAAATTTGCGTGCCAGGACACGTGCATCCTGAAATCCCTCGGCGACCAGCATAATCTCGCAGATGAGCTCGAAGTCTGGGACTACCATAGCGCAGGGTCGAAATAGAGCCTTTAAGTTTTCCGGCAATTCGGTGCGTCCAGCATAGCCCGGATTCATTGTTATAAATATGCCCACTGTGGGCACACATGAAATGATCTCGCCCATAAAATTGAACTTATCCTTTTTGTCTCGTATAGCATCTTGCACAGATTTGACCTGGACCGCAACTACAGATAATACCTCGACAGTAATCCGATTAAACTCATCGAAGCAGCCCCAGGCGCCAGTTTGAGCAAGGCCTTTATAAATATTTCCGCAGGATTGATAATCCATTTGTTCGGAGCAATTGAATACGTAGACCATGATGCCAATGGCGCGTCCAAGATCTTTGGTTGTTTCCGTTTTGCCGGTACCAGCGGGACCAGCAGGTCCGCCGCCCATAACCAAGTGTAAGCTCTGTGTAAGTGTTATGTAACAGCGATCTGTGAGCGGCGTGATGACCAGGCGTGGGGTATTGCCTAAGTATTCGTGACAATACTGGAACTCGGCATCGCAAATATTGGCAAAACAATCTTTCTCGACATCGTCGAAACGATGGCGCAGCTGCGATTGCCACATAAAAGCTGAACCAGAATCCAATTTGGCCTGAATCATCTTAGCGACCACATCTCTTGAATGCACATCAATTGTACAGATCGTCATAATTTTCTGACGATCTCCCTTGGTCAGCTCGCCGAGAAGCAGTGTAATGAGTAAACTGAGTTGTGAGATTTGTTTCTTGTAATAATCCTTGATGGCATTGTCGTATCCCTCCTCCAGGCGGCTAAACGCTATGTTCACCTCCGTTGACCACCAGATCTGTGAGCCGCAAAGCGAGACCTGTGCAGGATAATCGAATAACCATTGCTCACGTTGCTTTTCCTCATAAGCGACGACAGCTTCAGTAACATAATGTCGCAGGGAGGCTCGCATTGCCGCTTGTATGCGATTTAACCAGACCTCAACAGGTCCCCGTATGCTGGCCAGCTCGTTGAACTCAACGTATTCGCCATCTTTGGCGTACATGCCAGAAGCTGTCTCTATCTCATTGGCCGCATCGCGATTGAATTTAAGTCTAGCTATTGAATCGAATAGCTTCGTTAAGTGTTTGGTTACCATCTCGGGCTGTATGCCATTGCTGAGGACGTCGAGCAGATCGGCCGATGATACAAAATAGAAACGAGGAAAAGCCAAACGTTTTGTTTCCAAGTACTCTGCCAGTGCCTTTTCGCACAGCGTCAGCTCCTTTTGCAAATGCTCCAAGCGTTCGATTAGTCCAGATCGATTGGTTGATGCCACCACATTCGATGAGACGGACATCTCATCCATTAAGATACGAAATTCGGCATCGATGTTATCAAAACGAACCGAATCGACGGGGAGCTGTTTGCGTATGTCTTCCGAACTCATGAAGATACTCTCAAGATGGGTCCAAGTGCGTTGCACCTCAAACCAAACGGTTATCACTTGATCGGCAATCATTAACTTGTTTTGCCAAGTTGAAACTTCTTCGAGGAAATGGGCGATGTACTTGGATGTTATTAAGTTTTGTAGGCAAACCTGGTTCTCTTCAAGCGTCTCTATGAGTTCTTCCGATGCCTTAAGGAGTTTGCAGCCAGTGCGCGGATGCAGCTCATGATCGAATTCCATTGCCGACCATGTTGAGTTTAGATCTCTCAATATTTTCTCCATAGACATTTCCTTAACAGCTTTATCCACAATATTCTTCACCTCCTCCTCGCATTCATGCAAATTTAAGCCAAGCAATTCCGCCAGTGTTGTTTCATGATCCATTATAAATTTCACCTGTAAAAAGTTCAAGATCCATTTATAAGTCAGCAAGTATCATTTATCTCTTCGAATTACTACTACTATTTCTACAGATTCTACTTGAGTTTAGTTTTGGTTGCCATGCGAAAAGCACTTACGGTTACTTCCTTAGGCAAGGCGGCCAGACTCTGGAATGAAATGGTATTTACAAGATATGTACAGTCGAGGCACAATAATTATAATACACGCCTCAAATGAAACTTGGAAAAATGATAAAGAGAATTATTTATAAAAACACTTTTGCTATACAATTATAGAGCAGCTCTCAAAGCGAACTCTTAGTGCTAGGAAAGTATTGAAAAGAATTCCATAAATTATTTACAATATGCCAAATAGTATCAGATAAATAATTTACATCGGTTATATGTACGTATAGGGAATTAGTTATGTTCAAAGCAAAAGTATTAAATAGACCTTGGTTGAGTTCATTAGTTGATTCCAGTGGCGCTCTCTTATGGCTGGATTCTGTAGTTCTCCTACAGCACGTAGAGAGGTAAGCATGTTCTTAACAGTTGATTCAAGATTAATAAATGTATCCCAGGTACGCATTTCCTTATCCAAGAGACGTATATCCTTTGCGAATTTTTTACACTCAATATCCATATTCTCCACATCGACCTTACGCCAAGGCGTTGTCTTCCAATCCTCAATGCTGGTTTGTACAATGTTAACGTAGTCCCAAAGTTGCTGTGATTAATTATGGATATTACAAAATTATAGAAGATTAGTTGTAAAAGGGAATACGTTAACTTTTTTTGAAAAAATTAGTAAATAGATCGTAAGGCTAGTTAAAAAGTAAAAGTTCTCAAAATTCCACATGTTGCATGCAGTACATAAGTATAAGTTTTGTAAAAATTTAGTAGATTTCGATTATAAAACATGCAAAAATCACGCTAAAGAATTCTAAAATATTATAAAATTGATTAAAAGTGCAACATTCAATTTGTACCTTAAGCATGCGCAGTTCTTTTCGACACTGTTTCAAAACCTTAAACTCTGGTATATTGACTTCAAACAGACTCCCCGATTTCTGTATCTCGCCCATTTCCCTTTCACACAGATGCATGTCGTCATTGATACGATCCATTAACAAATATGGCTTGAAGCAATCGAAACGGAAGAAGTCGTATTGCTTAAACACCTCACGGAACAGTTGAATGTGCGCCTCGAACAGCGTTATTTTGTTCCGTATGCTGACCACTTCGGTAGCCTGCAGCGGAGATACTTGTTGCTTGACGGTAGTCGCTATTTTCTTGGTATTGGCCCATTGTTCAGGCAGTTCCTGCAGCAGCACGTTTACCTCTTCAGGTATGTCCATGTCGTAATACTTGAGCAGTTGAATAGTCTCCTGCATAGGCTCAAACATTTCATCTGTGTTGGCGGCACGCTCCTTAACCTGCATCAGGTATGCCATAATGCTGACCAGGCCCTCATAGTCTTTCTCTTTGACGGTCTGTAGTAGACCTTCGTCGGCTTTGCGTATGAAATGGCTGAGGTCCATGAGACTGGACGTAACAGTGGTCACCAAATGCTCCTTAAACATGTTGCCCCACTTGCAGACGGTATTGAGTAGCGCCTGGCGAAAGGGACGCACATCAACTTGGAACCAGGCGCTGAACACTTGAAATGCCGGAATGTCTTCGATTTCAGTAAATAGCGATTCATAGTTATCAATTTGCTCTCTAAACGCCTCAATAGTCGGTTGACAGGGCTCGGGTGGTGGTGGTGCAGCCGGATCATTCATTTGGAGTAACTCAATTTCATCCGGATCCAGCATACGACCATATTCCAAAAAGTATTCCATGCACTCCTCACGATCATCGAGCCAGAGATATGAGTAGCGCTCGAATTGACGACAGAATCTGGAGGCTTCTTCCATGACCAGATCAACACCATTCAATATTTCGCGTCTCATATCAATAATGTCCTGATTCTCCTTGACCATCTCTACATAATTACGTTTTTCATTGGGTTTTAGTCGTTTGACAAGCGAACCCATTTTCATGATATCACGCATAAGCTCAATCAACATATTATTGAAACCCATGGGATCTTCAGGATCCAGTGAGGGCACAAACACCAGGTTCGGTTCCACCAGCTCTAAACGAGACTCAAACAATGGAGCATAATTGTTATCTGGATCCATATTCTCTGCCAAATATCCAACGCTTACACCGACAGTTCGTAATATATTCTCATATACAATATTATCGACAAAGTCCACATAACTCAGCCATACTGCATGATTCTGATTCTGTTCCATGTCAAATTGCAGCATATTATCGTGTAGTAGTTTATGTATAGCTACAGAGGCTGCTTGAATTTCAGCATATCGCTTTGCTGTGCGATCTGGACGTTCATCAATAGACAGTACTGTGTCCTTTTTGCAGTCGCGTCGCTCGAACAGCGGCTGCTTTGCCCAAACCTCCATGATTTTGCGTATTTGACGTAGATTTTCCTGCGTGTGATTCATGCGATTGCGCAGAGCAGCTACAGGATTGCGTAGTTTCTCCAGGTAGCTCATAATATCTGTAAAATGAATAACGTAAATAAACAAAATTCTAGCATCTTAAATTACTCACCTGAAGAATTCCAAACAAGATGATCTACACCAATTTCAACGAGATCATCGATCATTTTTATCTCAGGCTCAATTAATTTAAGTTCAACGGGAGAGCTGCCCTCCTGTATGCTATTATACCAATCGATGGTCTTCTCCAGATTCAACGTATAGGAACGGAACACATCGCTCTTTTCAGCAAAGTCAATGGCAATTTCTGGAATTCCATCGATTTTCATCTGTTGCATGTAGTGCACCTCTCGCAATATAGAGAACAAAGTGTTGCTAAAGTTCAGTATAAGTGAATGACTATGTTGATCGCGAGCTATAAGAGACTTCTTAAGATCTTCCTCAATCTGTTCAGCCAACTGTACGGACCAATCATCAAAGAATTTGGTTTTACACACGCCCAGTTTGGCAATTAAGCACTCATAGCGTTCTACGATCTCTAGAGATTTCTGTGTTTTAGTAATGCTGGGTTAAGGATATAGATCATTATTTGAACCGTCGAAAAGGGAATTGAATGTCAACTCACTCATGCTGCAGCGCCTTGAAGTGCTTGACTGGTGCCGTAATGCGCGCCTCCAATTGATGGCACCAGCGTATAAAGGCTGCCACAGCTGGGCAATTGTAATTGGGATATAGGGTATCATCCTGTTTGATCAATTCCATTTGCTTGTCGTATATATTCTCGCAGACAGTCATCTCATCGTCAAGCATGCGTACAATTTCAGCATAACGCTGCGTAAACTCCTCCTTGATCTTAGGGCGATCGAGCACACTTCCTACGATGCTTATAAGCTGTGTAATGCAATACAATGTAGTAAAACTATAACATTCAATTGAATTCAAATGCATACTCACCTTGAAAATACTCTCCAAATTGTGGCAATCATCGAAGGCCTGACATAATATGGCAGCCAGCTTCATGTCCAGCTCAAGAATGCGAGTTTGGAAGCCTTTGAAGTCATCGTCAAACTCGTGATCGTCTGGATCAAGCACATCGTAGCTTTTCGATGCAAATGCCGTAAAATATTGATTAAACTCCACATATACATCGGTAATACGTGTGCTAAGCTGGCGCCCACGCAATCCACCAATTTCGACTTTCTCTAATTTCAGGAATTCAATCACAGTAAAGAAGAACCTACAGACAATGGAAAAATAAAATGGCGCATAGTTAAGTTTAGCTCTGTTATGTTAAAATTCTGGTAACACATATTGGAAATGTTAACAAATTATATCGATTAATTAATTATTAATGTTAATCGATAATTCTCTGCACCAATTGAATCGAATATCATATGTGTGTGTTTCTAAGTGCTCTGCTTATATACTGAACTGAATATACATATTTTATATATTTCAATACGTACCACTGAATTGTTGTTAAACGTTCGAGGAATGCATTAAAGCGCTTGAAAACTGAATTTGGATGAAAAGTCCATAAAATCGGTGGACGCTCCTCAGGCTCTGTAAAGAAAACAGCCAAGCGTTCCTTATAATAATCAAATAGTTCTCGAAAGAACTTTAGTATCTGTATGGATAAGGTAAGTCGTTGCATAGCCTCATCGATATCACTATGAAATATAGACGAAGGATCCAAATAACGTTTAGCCTGAAATTGCGCAACATGAACATTTTAAACGTCTATTCTGTATCGTATAATCATCATATTTACCTGATGTATAATCAGATTGCATATCTCCTGCAATAGAACTGTTATTTTAGCGGATTGACAATAGTAGCGTGAGTTGCCCCAAAGCGTGCACACAATATGCATAAAGGGTATAAGAAGGGGCTTGAATTCGGCAAAATCAATTTCCTCCAGCTGATGCAGGGGGCGTTTCAATGGATTCAAATAGAGTGTTATATCCTTTGCCTCGGCAAGGGCTATGATGGTTCCATCAAATCAATTCCACCCAAGCACACAAGAAACACACAGTTTCAGTTGTCATGCAAATGGTAAAGAAAAACAAAAAGCAAATTTATTTTTGTTGGCATGTTGTGGAACCATTATACCATTTCCACTCACCTGTAACTACATTTTTGAAGAGTGTCTGAAAGCACGGATGGTAGGCACTCATTGAGTACTCCAAAATTAGGGCCATGGCTCTTATGCGCTCGTTGCGCAATTGGTCGTAGATAAAAGATAGATTTTTGAGTCGATTATTCCAGAATGTGAATTCTATCAGTAGATGCGAATGATAGTATAATATATTAAATTGTACATGAAATATCATAATCTATATTAATGAATTAATGGCCAGATTAGTAATTAACTTATCGATTTTTGCAATAAATGTAGACTTTTAATTAGGTTTTAATATAAAGATAGCAATTCTAAAAATAAACATATAATAATCGGTCAGATAGTTAAATACATGATCAAGTAAATCTATACAAAATCCGTTGAGGTGAGATAGGCAAAAGGTATGATACACTTCCTTTGAACAATCGTTGATAAAGATAATCTTTATAAATCGATTATTTAATAATCAAATGTTTATTATAGAAAGCTTTGACTAGGCCTTGAATACTATAATATACTAGGTATACAAGCTGAAATCCGCTGTTTTTGGAACAGCAAACTTATAAAAACAAAAGGTATGACTGTCTATAGTAGTGATGTACGCTTGCAAACACCATCTATTAGTAAGCAGAGGATCTGATCTTAAAAAACTAGTATATTAATTAGTTAGTACAGTAAAGATTCTATAAGATTATGCACTCTATATACATACATATAGTTTTAGGCTCAATTCTAGACAATTATCCCTGTCAAAATAACGAAAATCCCTCTTACTTTAGGTTCTGGCTGCTTTTAAAATTCACCTACATAATGGTATAGACTTCCCAATTATGCTATATATATATAAGGCACAATGTTTGCCCATTGTTAATGTCGCAGGCATAAGAAATTTCAATAAGAACCTGACAAATTGTACGAATAGTTGTAATAGAGTGTAATTTCGTGTTTGCTTGCACGCGAATTACAATTCTCGAGGAGATAATAGAGGCAAGTTTTGAAGACATTCGTTTATAGCCGTACATATGGGTGCAGGATATGTCACACAATGGAAAACGCGGGCCATAAACATGCAAATTTTTGTAGACGTTGCTAGGATATATCAAAACAAACGTCAACTGCTGAAACTTGAATTTTATCAATAAATAATAAATAAAGCTCCGCCAAAAATAACCGAATAGACGAATAATAACGTATGCTTGTACCCCTATCCGTTCCCTCGTACCTGTGTGCGGGGTTGGATTCTGTCCGTTGGCAAAGGCGTTCGTAGGACTCTCCTTGATGACCTCGTGTATCTGGGTTGCCCACTTGATGACCACGCCCTCGATGGCACTCTTCAGGTATAAGTCGAACTGACAATGCTGCGTCTCGGTCAACTCCTTGGCCGCCTTCACAATCTTCTCAACGCCAACGGGCATGGCCAGTATGGTTTCGCCGCTCACCTGACCCTTCACCTGATGCACGGTGCTCTTCAGGCTGTGCACATGCTTCTGCACATCTTGAGCCACCATGGTGGGCCACGTTCTGTAGTTATCCTCGTTGGACAGCAGTGGCACCAGAACCTCCTCCACCAGTGCGGACAACTGGTCAATGGTTCGCGTTGCCAAGTCACCAAAGATGATGTAGTTGCCACAACTCTCGCGTGGCACGGGCGTGGCATAACGCTTGATGAAGTACACACCCTTGCTCTTCAATTGCGACAGCGGAAATGTAGTGGAGGGCACCAGCTGTGCAGCAGGCGTTAGTATTATAATGAGCACAACGGGCGTGTTACGATCCAAGAACTCCTTTATAATGCCCTTGTACTCCTCCACCGTGATGACACGCGTCCATTTCTCCGGTTTAAGTTTCAGTGATTTTATAACAAACGAACCCATCAGCTCCAAACGCGGATCCGGCCCATTGCCTGCAGCGGCTGCAGCGGCAGCCGCCTCAGCGCTCGTCGAGGGCTGCTCCATGATGGGGCGCGGGGGCGTGGACGGGCGCGGGTTTGTTTGCTGTTGTTACCACACAGATGTTGTTGCTGTTGTTGCTATTTGCCCGCGCTGCATATGTAAATGTATGTGTGTGTGTGTGTGTGTGTGAGTGTTTTTGTTAGTAAAGGAAGTGTTTGTGTGTTTAAATGACCTTGTTACCAGTAACAACTATATAATCAATATATATTTTACTAAATAAATAATCAATATTTTATATTGAAAAGAAAAAATTTCTTTAAATATTAAAGAATATTAAATAAAATTTCTTTAAATATTTAAAATTATTTAATAAACAAATGCAGTTAAATTAATTGTTATGCAATTTTGTCTGTTATGCAATTTTGTACAGCTCATGATGCGCATTTTCAGCCATTACATAACCTCAAAATTTTATTCACTTTCAATTTGTTACATTTTCTTATCTATTTTATCTGATTTTTGATATTCTAACAGCAAAACAAATTGCATATTGTTAATTATTACTGCCAAATATATGTCTAATTGATTTGCAAATAATTTTCACTTTTATATTATAGTTATTGCATTTCCCATAACTTCCAGCTTTGATTTAGTTTTTCCGTTTTGCGACTGCTCACCTGCGCTAACCGTAGCGGACTGACAGCACGGACGAAAAGGAATCAACGAGAGACCAGCAAAGGCCAATTTTGTAACTGTAAAATGATCGTGGCAGGACGCCGTTGCTAGGCAGTTTGTTGATTTTAGCGGCTTAGAAGTGTTATTTCCCCTGTGCCATAAACCATAGTTGCCAACCACATTGCCAACGTTGCCAACGTTATGGCCAATTGTTGCGCCGCCATTTTATGTTGCGCTGGCATGCAAGCTTGCGTGTCTATAACCAGTTATGACAGTTCGCTGAGGTGCCTAATAGACTTGGTTTATTCGATGATGTTTCCTTGTTCCTGATGCATTGGGCGCCTAATGGATTGTGTTGGAATTTATTGCGAACTTAATTCAATTACTTGCTGTTCGAATTATCGAAAGCGTTGACTTCTTTAGTTGTTTTCGTATTAGGAGTATTTTTTATTTGCTCATGTTAAGGTCTGTTAGAGCGCTATAATTATACGGCACTTTTTCATCCCTCTCTCTCTCTCTCTCTCTGTCGTAGTGAAAGATTTATATACCTATGTCAGTTTCAATTGGGATTTTTAGGACTTTATTGATGCCTGCAGCTCTGCTAATCCATTCGACACAATGCACAACAGTGATTTCGATAGCTCGAAAAGTTATCGAAGTACAGGATCAAGGGTTGCCAGATATTTGGCGCAGCAGCATAGTTGCCAGATGATCTCCAACGCTTACGCGAGACTATGGTTGCAGCAGTGTTGCCAATGTAGCCTTCTTTCAAACACATTTGCCCAGTTTTTACCGTATTCAGACGAAAAAAATGCCCATCCTAAAATCTGTTCTTTTTCATAGTAAATTTATATGTGCTGCCACAGATATATGAATTAAAATGTGTGTCTACATCTACTTTTGTCACAAATATTACAATTAGACACTTGCAAATTAGCCATAATTCTTTTAGATTTATCTTCGGACACGCGAAATGTTCAATTTCAATGAAAATCTAATTACACAAACTTGCCACAGAAGTTCAGAAGTTGGCAACATGGCAAATTGCCAGCAAGCTGTCAATTGACTAAGCCATGAAATGCTTAGAATGTAAATGGACAATAAATTGAAAATGAATCGGAAGCACGCGAAAATCTGTTGCATATACGCAACAGTTGAGGAGGCGTGTATGCAACTCCCACTCTAAGAATTTCCCCAGGCAAAACATGTTTTTTATAGCAAGCCCAGGCGCACGCGCCAGTCGCAAAGCAAAACAAACAACTGTTGCGCTCGAAGCCATAATGTTGCCAAGAGCTTGGCAACATTGCATATAAACATTGCACAAGCAACAGTTTCTTGCGTGACTGCACTGCGATGCAATGTGTCTAAACATGAAGCGAGCAACAGTTTCTTGCATGACTTCCGCTTGCAAAGTTTTTCTAATGTTTTCAATTTCCATAGCTATTTATATCACTTGACCTAGGTCTTGGCGCTGCAGTTCGTTCAACCCATTTGGTTGCTAGGAGAAACACAAAAAAAAAACCTGTTGACTTATTTGACGTTATTAAAACAAAATCAAAACCAAATGAAATTCCCTTAGCAACCGCAACAGTTATGCAAAGCTCACTGAAGCACACCATTTCCATGCCACGCCGCGGCATTTATAAGTGCAACAAGTTGCGGCATTTGCCTGTCACTTGAAAATGTGGCAGCTAGCATTGACATTGCTGCAGCAGCTGAGTGCCACGCCCGCCCTGGTGGTTGAACGCAATCATTTCGCCTACTACAAGCTGCCCATGAGCAAGCTGAGCATGGAGGCATGGCAGGCAAACACCGATCCGAATTCCCGCGTCTACTACATACTGCAATGTCCGCCCAAGCTGGACGACAGCATACCCAAGCCGCGGGACATGCAAATCTGTCACGTGATCGATCAATACAAGGACATTTGGAGAAGGAAACCCAAAGCAAAGAAACCCCAGGGCAAGAAGCAAGCAACGCGCACGCTACTCAGTCCCCTATCCCCTTCCGTTATCAAGCGCATGCAGTGGGGCTGGCAGCACCAACGACGTCCCAAACGACAGAATCAACTCAAAGATCATGTTGCAGCTGATGATGACGGTGATGAGGGTACTCCACTGAAGCACCTTGCCAGCCCACATACCAAGCAGAAGCTACTGAAGCTGTCCGCCGATCACCACAAGGGCAAACGGGGCAGTCGCACCAAGGGCTATCAGCATATGTACCATCGGGACGAGAGCTACAATGATCACATCTTCTACGACGAGCTCAGCCTGGATGGCAAGTTCTCAAATCGTGGAAAGTCAAAAACTGTATATTAATGTACAATTTGTCAAATTCATATAATATATGTACCTATACTTTTTTATAAACCCATTATTTTTACCTTTGATTTTTGTGCTTTAATAAGAGAAAAAGGTCTATTAATATTGTTGAATTCATAAACACATTAAAATATACGAACATACTTATAAGGGATCAAAGAAGACATCAAGAAAGGAAAAAATATGGAAAACAAATATGATCTGTGACGTCACGCCGAAGTATGTGGGTTGTAATATACACTGTTACTCTCTATCCCTCATTCTCTCTCATTCTCATCTTTTCTCTCTGTCATACCTTTCATCTCTGTCTGTCTCTCTGTCCGTCTCTCCCTCTCTCTCTCATCATTTTTATATTTTCTGTTTTTGTTTTGATATTTTATTCCTCTCTCGTTTTGAAAAAAAATACTGCAGTCTTATCAGTGTAGTAAGATCGCTTAATAGGATCTTAAAAGTTCAGTAGAATTCTTTGCTCTTCTTCTGACAAATAGAAGTCACAGAAGGTGGAAACAATGCAAAACAAACAGTCCGCACCAATTTAATAATACCTGAAATAAATTCAATAAAATTGTTAATTTTATCATTTAGATATATAGACTATGTATTTGTTGTTATTATATATCAAATAAAAGGTATAACTAATTACAACAAAACATTTAACCGTTGTATAAAAACAAATGCCTACTAACAGTTACAACTGGAACCGGTTCTATAAAAACTTATGTTAGTTCTACTAAGTTGAAGTTTCCGGGTTTAAATAAAATCAACTATTTTAGTATGAGCACGTTACACACGTAGTAAAATCTTTATTAATTGTCGGTATTAATATAATTATTTCTTAAATATTTTTAATTTCTTCCATTTGAAATTTAAAATGACATAATTCTTTTGAAAATCATGTATATCAAAATAATTATAACATGTTAACTTTATAATCGCATGGGAGTCCTAGGTGGGTGATTGCATAAAACCAACAGGATGATTATAGAATAGATTATAGAACTGGTTTTAGAGAAACCTATTAATCTTTACAATACTATATAATTCGATAATATATAGAAAGATTATTTCAAATCAGTAATGTAATACTATTAATGCAAACGGCTTCTATTATTTTTAAAATGCACTGCAACATCTCTTTAAATTATACAAGCTCTAGCTTATGTCAGTCTCAATATGTCTATAATAAAAATATATATTATATAAAAATATATTAAAAAATTTGTTCTCAGTTAAACTACTATAACACTTTAAAAATACAGAAAACGTATCCAATAATTCTTCCACTTAACTACGGCGGTCAGATGTGATCTATTTAGAGAAGCCAGCCTACATTCATCCCTACTTCTACGTACCATATCTATTTGTTATAAAGCCATTTCTAACTAGTTTCTTAATACAATAAATCTCCATTGATATGTAGTACCAGTGTTTGCCGACCGAGTGGACTTTTAATTAAAACACTAATGCTTCCATCTAGAGAATATGTAAGAACATTAAATGTAAATGGTATTGCATAGCTTATAAACTTGTTTCTTGAAATTGCATTCGTGTTTGAGACGAAACGTAGATTAAATTTCCTGCATACAGAATCATAGTTATCATACTATAACGTTAGTAAACAAGTTATTATGCTACAAGTTTACTATATCATATATACCATAACTTCAGTACGAAAGTTCGAATTTAATATTTGCTACTTATTCGATAAGAACAAATCGTCATAGGCTACATTGTGTAACGTATCCTCAATTATGTCTAGAAAAACTCCTGTAAATATTTCCAAAATGGGTTTCTCTAGCTCATTCCAGAATTCCACCCAGTTGGCATTAAATACTTTATTGATGGCTATTGTCATATCGGTATTTTCTGGGAAAAAGTTATCTAGCCACATGATCCAACTGAAAATCGTTAAAATTTAGTAATACATAATATAAATTAGTCGAGATATATGCTTAACTCACCGATCAAGTCTAATGTTTGGTACCAGTTGATAGATCTTGAGATATCGCTTGTTGTAACGGTATTCCATTTGCACCTTCAACGTGAATTCAAAATGCAAATTTAAGAATTCTGATTCAGAATCGCCAGCTGCATCTATCTCAACCATCCAGAGCATACGACCTTTGGCTATATAGGTACCCTTGTATATAAGACGCGGTATTACACCCCTAACTTCGATCGCTGATGTTGTGGGATCCTCATCAAAACCCTTTATACTCGTTATAGTCGTATTCTCGAATCCATAGTTAATTTGGTTGAGCAACTTAAAGTAATACCAGGCCACACTCACTTGTCTATCGTCGATGAGTACGGAATCTTTCACGTGTACCACATCGAGTGGCTTCAGACCCACCGATGGTATACCTTTCGGAAAACGTTTTATAAGCTCATTTGCCGAATCCTTAATGCAATTGGTATCTCCAAAATGGCACTTCTTGACATCCTTAGCTACGAAAACGCAATTCCATTCCGATTTGCAATAACACATTATTATATTAGCTATATAGGTATTATATCAGTTTTTACCCACGTAATGTAGCGCACTCTAAAACGATGCACAGCGGCAGACACATCAATATCGTGCACACTCTTCTCATTGTTATCGATTACGGATTATAACACTTGCATAGTCAGTCACGGATGCTGCTCAAATGAAACCCGATCGTAGAAAAGTTTTCACATATATAGTGTGCCATAAACGCTTCAATTATCATAACATGTTCTGTCGTAATTCACCTCAAGAGCATGACTTGCTTACGTTTACTATATGCATCAACTATATAGTAAGATATATAAGCTCATCATGGTGAGTTTTATCGCTCTATAAAGCTTCACGATTCCCCACTAAACGGCTTAGTTAAAACTGATATCCTATATCAAGAAGACTATACCTAAGTTCAATAGATTATTAAAATAAAAAATGATTTATAGCTAATTAATCGTGCATGACACTTGCAATGTTTAGCTAGTTGTATAAATAGCAATTAGACGCATTTCACTTTCGCTTCGCATTCATTTGAATATCAATTACAGTGAGTACCCGAGCCATGATTTAATGAATGACCACATATCTGAACACCCCATCATTAGCACTAATTAATTAGATACGCAATTTCATCAATTAAATTCAATTGCAATTTATAGTTTATAATAAAAAGTAGACCAAAAAGAATTTTCATGTAAATTCTCAATATTTTAAGGAATTCCTTAGAAAAACATTTAATAATATTTTGTGTAAAAATTAATTATTGATATTAATTCATTTTTTTATTTTAGACAATTTTATTTAAAAACGAAGAGCAATTAACTTGCTCTTTTACAAATTTGAAATAGTATATTGAATGTTTTAAAACATAACAGTTTAGTAAGAGTTTACAATGAAATTTCTCAAGAACAAAAATGTATAAAATTTAACAGTACCATGGTAAACATTACATATTAAAAAAGTACAGCCTAAAAAAAAACAATTTAATGTGATACATAGACATATTTACGACAAACTTCTGTTAATTTTGAAGCGTTTCTGGATGATACGTTCGAATTGTTTTCATGATTTGTTTATCTTTCTGAGTTCACAGCCTTATAAAATAGATACTATTACAATTAAAATACACTATACGTTATTATTATCATTATCATTATCATTATCGTATCGACTATAGTACGCTGAACTAATAAACATTTTTGTAATTTTTTTCGCTCTCTTCGTTATAAAATAATATGTATGTATATATGTATTTGTATTAGGAAATCCTTGTTGCCGTTTGTTTCGTTTCTGTTGTCTCTCTCAATCTTTTTCTTTTTTTGGTATGGATTTAAAAGAATATTAATAAATATGGTATTACACTGATAGATTACACTAATTCCCCAACAATGTTGCATACAGACACGCAACCACAGATACACCATGAACTATTCGCACATGTCTGGCTAAGGTGATGATATGTCACTGCGAGTTTGACCATTGTATAGGACACTGTTCGATGCAGCAAATGCTAGCTGATGATGGTGCCACCAATGGCAACATCCACATTGCTGCTGTGGCAATTCAGCTCGTTGTTGTTGCTGCTGAAACAGACATCCTCACTGCCGTCGGAATCAGTGCAGAACAGTAATGGCTACGCGTCCTCACCGTCCATAATGTCGGCATCGGTGTCCGCATTCGTGGCGATTCTGTAAATGGAAGAGCACATGATGAAAACGCATGAATGAACGTGTGAACGAATGAATGAATTGTATATGTGTATGAATATGAATATGAATATGAGGAGGTGTATATGTGTTTGTGTTTAATGTGTGAGAAGCAACCAACTGCCTGTGCAGCATGAGAGCAAGAGAGCACGAGAGAAAGCTAACGATCCGAAATATCACATTGAAAAGAATAAAAGAAACAATGTACAAACTTTAAACAAATAATATATTTATTTATTGGAACATTTAGAACAATTAGTATCTCTTGCTCTTGTTAGTCAAACCAAATGCTACATTGAAAAAGCCAGTGAATAATATTGTTTACACACAAAACAAAAATTGAAATAAAGAAAAAACAAGCCTACGAAAAAACAACCATGACATACGAGTTCTTTATTTTGCACAGGTTTTAAACGTTTTAAATCATAATTATAACTAAAATTTATTTGTACTACATAGTATAGTATATACATGTTTATTGGGGGATTAAGCAATGTGCTAATTATGTTATAAATCCACTTCATCTATATACCAAATGTACAAAATTTTATTGATGCATTATACATGTAAATTTGATATATGTACAATTGTATAGTATAACTATATACAGAATTTAATTCGGCTACTTAAAACTAATGTTCCATTTTAATTATCATTATGAACTGTACTTACAATCTACAAGAATATCATAAATACTTAGTTACTTAGTTTTCAACATAAAAAAACGAATACAATGTGTAAAAAATAGAACAAAAAAATAAAAGAAAAACCATTCAGGAGTCATCGACTCGTTGTGGATTAACGTAAGAGTTTATTGAAATCCCATTATCATTGAGCGTCAGTTCACTGTGGATCCAGGCGTGTGGTATATGGTTATTTTTTTTTTATTTTTATTTTTGGGATGTTGGTTGGGTTGTTGTTTCGATGGTTTTTATTGTTGTTGGTATTGTTCGTAGAGGTAAACAAATTGGCGACACGTGCAGCAGAGCATTTGCAAGTTTAAATAAACAATTGAAAAATTTTCCATTCAATTTGTTGTTAAAAAATTTCAGTTTCTGTTCTATTTATTGTTTGTTTCTTGTTCTGTTTTTTTTTTAGGGTGTTGATTTTGTTTTTGCGTGCGATCAACTGTCAATATGCTAATTTGTTTGTTTTGGCCTTTCAAAATTTTGTACAGTGCACGAATGCTCCAAAAAAAAAAAAACGATCAATTTTAAAATATTGTTGTCTCTTTTTTAAAATCGTTTGCTTATTTTTTTAGATTTTCTTGCTTGCCAATTGCAAACTTTGTTGTCGTTGTTGTTATTGTTGTATGACAAAATTTTGTACGAATGCCAAATAAAACATTTTTGCAGTGCATAAACAAAAGGATTGTTTGTGGGAAATTCAATTGATCCAGCAAACAGTTGTATTTTTGTGTATATTTATTCAATTTATTTTTGTTTTCATTTCGTAGTAGAAGCCAATATCGCAGAACAGAAATAGTAGTAGGGTATAGAGAGTATAACGTGTTTATGTACAGGGAGACACACAGAATTCAGAGTGGTTGAAGAATGGGAAAACAAGTGGAGTAGTAGTCACAATAAAACATATAATAGAGAAAAGAACATTACATATATAGTAGATATATTACAGAAAACAGTTCAACAAGTTTTAGCCACATTTTTATTGTTAATATTGTTTGGATTAGAGCTGATTGAATTGCATGAAGCCACGCCCAGCAGATGGTATTTTATTTTAGCGTTTGATGATGATGGTTAGACCAGTGAATGAATCACACTTTGTTCATAAGATAAGATTCATTTAAAACTATTGATAATAAATGCAGAATGTGTAGTCCAAGGAGCAGCTTCACCATTTAGTTATAGGGCTTTGTTTCAGCCATCCAGTTCCATTGCGAATCTTAAGCATGGGCTTAAATGTTAACTAATACCAACTAAGTTAAATAAAGACGCTGTCTTAACATAATTATAATACTAGTAAATGCATGGTTTATTCATAAAAGCGCTAACTTAATTGTAATGCCGATAAGGAGCCTGTCCACAATATCATCAAGAGCATTAAGTCTTACCAAAAACTTATCGATAAATATGATACAAAATGAAATCCTGCTTGAAGTCATGCAGCTTAAATTCTTAGTGTCGCCTATAGTTATCATGCCAATATTTGCACGTGTATGGGTGTATTGTTATTATTATTATTATTATTGTTAGTATTGTTTTAATTGTTTAGTTGTTGTGTGAGAAACTGTATAGAAATTAGTATTTGTTCGATTAGGGCACTTTCTCCGAAACCGTATCGAGCGCCTTGGCAGTTTTAATAGTGTTGTTATCTAAAGAATTATCACTGTGAATAGTGGAAAATAGAAGAAGAGCATACGAAGAGGTATTTGGATTAAGTATTAGTCAAACGATGTTAGAACAAATGAAAGAGACCCGCAAAATAAACAAGCAGAAGAAACAGAAGTTTGAAAACTTTGAAAAAGTAGATAGAATTAAAGAAAGGAAAACAATTAAAACCAATTGGTAGTTAAAGTTGCTGCATAGTTAGTAGAGAGACAAATAGTAACAGAAAATAATTCAATTAGAGTAAGAGTGAGTAATGTGTGTGTAAATGTGTGTGTGCGGTGTATGTGTGCGGTGTATGTGTGTGTGCGCTGCGTTGAATTATATTTCTACATACCTGGCATAAGTTGAGTTGGCGTTCTTTATCGTAAAACTATTTTGGCTTGGCAACACATAACGCTGCACCCACTGAAAAAAAAAAAGAAAAAGAAATCAAATATTAAACACATTTATTCAGTTTGAAGAACTTGTCTTAGTTTTCAATACAAAATATGACAATTTAAAGCCAAAGCGACAGAGTCACGTAAATTGATAAAGAATTACGCTTGCCTTAACCATTCTCAAGTTTAATTTACGACAGAGCGTCAGCACTTGATGGCCAAATGCCCGAACTGGCTCCATGTCACGGCTTCTTACTGATAAGTGCCGGAAATTTGTGACCAGAGATATGTTTGTATATGTAACTTACCCGACTGTTCATAAGACGTTTGTTGCCCATGCAGGCGGCCATATGTATCACAAGGTATATGTTAAAAAGTATATAAAGTACAGCAAATATACCTACAAAACGAAAAAGATTATCATTATTATAAAGCTATAAACTATTAGTATTACAGTATGTGTACTTACAGACTAGCGCCAGCAGGCCGCCTTCAATTTGCAGCGTTTCCACTTGGGCCACCACAAAGTATAGATTCACGCCAATAACCACAACTGTTAAGAGTATGGCTACGATTTTGTTCCCACTGCAAAGATAAAAGTATGATTAATATAATTTATAAGTATTTCAATTGAACACTCACATTCCATTCACGAATTCACCCATAATGGCTGTGCAGGATGTGAATGCTATGGTTGGTATCGCCGCAAATGGTAGTTGCAGTGACATTACCGCATTCAGTATATCATTCATATTCGTTAGATCCTCCATTTGGCTAAACATGGCCAGGCAGAAGGTGGGTATGATGGCGATGCAACGCGTGACCAGCACGCGACACCAGCGTGGCCATTGCAGATTGAGGAAACCCTCCATGGAGAACTGACCAGCATAGGTGCCAGTCATCGTTGAACTCTGACCTGCTGCCAGTATGCCAACGCCCCAAATGTACATGGCAGCCGCGCCGAAGGTGCAACCCAGAAACAGACCGCCCTTGTACAAGTCTGCATTGATGAGATCCGTGCCATTGTGATTGTCGCTGAACGATTGCTTGGCATCATCATACATGGTCTTGTTGACGCACACGTCTACCTGTTTAAAGTAGAGATAGAAATGCATAAGTACTCGATATACATGTTCTCTCTGATCTACGTACCACATCCTGATTCGTTTTGCCGTACATGCCATGTGCAAAGACAGCCACAACGAACAGATTGATGATGAAGGACACGAACAGCGCTATCGATGCCTCAATGAAGAAATAGAAATTCGCTTCGCTCACTTTCTTTGGCTGGCGACGATCCACATCGCGAGACTGTGTGCATATACAATTAGAAATATATGGTATATGGTACAGTTGCATGCTCATCTTACCTTCACTAAGGCGGAATGCAAGTACAGATTATGCGGCATGATAACAGCACCAACCACACCCACAGCCTGCAGCAAGACATCGGAACTGCAATCGGAGCACCAGGGTATAAACATGCCCTTCATCACATCGCCTTGATTGGGCGCCGAGACAATATACTGTGTGGAATAAAAGCAATCAATGAAACTAATTTGTTTATAAAATGCAATTAGCTTGTACAACAGAATTATTTTAGTTTATTATTGGCAAACCCATTCAAATCATATAAGGCTTCAAAAAAAAAAACCATCTAGTGATTAATTGCCTACTTATATAGTGATGTAATTTGATTAAAGAAAAGACTCGGAAGCACGAAAAAATTCCCTATAAACAATATACAATCGATTTGCATATTTTTGTGAATACTTTAGAAAAAGTTACACGTTCAAAAACATCCCCCGAACAAGTGTATTCAGTTATGTGAATAACCGAATGATAAAATTCTCAAATAAATACATAAAGTACATGTCATCAGAAATAAGTACGGTCCATATGGTATGATAAAAAAAAAATCATCATCATCACATCATCAAACACTTATATAGGAGCAGAGGGATCGTTTGCGCTATAGCAAACATTATCTAATCAAGAGAAGCCCAAACAGTGCACTTACAATTGTTCCAGACGCTCGCCAGTTATTCAAACAGTTTACTGATTGTCATTCGCCGCAATTCACGGAAACAACTGCCATACAAACAATGCAAAAAACACAAACAATAACAGCAAATAAAAGAGTGCAGCCCAATGTGCTAAGGGGCGGGCAGAGGGAATACCTAGAGCACATGTATAAATCGGTAGACTGTGGTAATTGAAAAAGATACGAGAGTACTGGAATTGTAGTACATACGCCCCCGCCAGACAGTTTGCGACTTTAGGAAAAATCGCAAAACAAAAAAGAAAAAATAAAAAAAAAATATATATATATATATATATATATATATATATATAG
>JBANCZ010000581.1:0-32927 GCA_037040025.1 Sphaerogastrella javana
CTATAAATATTTATTACTGCAAATCCAGATTTCTCTTTCTGATTCAGATTCCGATTCAGATTCAGATTAAGATTTAGATTAAGATTCAGTACATGTTAACAAAGCCAATTGAATTTTAAAAGACGTGAAACGGAAGTAGTTTATGTTATTCATAAGTAGGGTAAAGAATTGAGATAGTATATTTATTTAATAACAATAACTAAGCTTAATCAATTGATGCTAATTTATATATATATGTAGTATATTTACCTAAGTAATTCGTATAGATTTGCTTAAATGGCATTTGATTAAGTTGTCAGATTTAACAATAATATTTCCCATATTTCTCGAGAACATATTATTACGCTTTGAACTGTTGCCATATGGCAACATGGAATCATTTATATGTCTGGCATATGGCCCTAAGAATCCCCTCACTTCTGTAATGGATTCCCCAACATAAATCATAAATTTTGTTTGTTTTTAAAACAATTTCTGCTCTTTGGGGGTAGCCACTGCTGCACCCTATTGATTCCCAGCAAATGGCCCATTAAATACTTTCGATGAGGAATGGAGAAGGGGGAAGGGGGTTCGGTGGTATGCTGCATTTGTGGCATGCAACAAGAGGAACCGAAAAAAAATCTATAAAGTTGAATGGCCAAGTTTCATTTAATTGCGACTACCGTTGCCAGGGACAACCCCCGCTTCAAGGCATTCACTATGCCATGTGGGAGTCAATCAATGGGTCACTTGGAAGTGGAAGTGGAAGTGGGAGTGGAAGGAGCGGAGCGGGAGCAGAAGTGTGCCCGTAACTTACCCGTTTCATTGACCTGTTGGCATGAATTATTCACGTGTATCTCGAATTTCTCACAGCATTTGTTCACCTGCACCAAACTGGGATCATGCGTCACTGTTGTGGGCACAGTGGTCAACTGCACAGTGGGCTCATTATTGGCCACATGAGCGCTGACTATTGTGAGTAGAGCTAACAGCGCACAGCAGCTGCTTTTGGCCAGGTATGGCAAAAAATGCGCGCCAAGCATCATCATTTCGCTAAAACAAAACAACGACAACAACACAGATCTGTATACACACACACACACACACACTCACATTCACACAGACACTGCTAACGTATAAACGTAATCGAATGCGTCATCAAGGTTGTGACTGTAACTGTGACTGCGAATGTGACTGATGCCGGTTTCGAGCCAAGATCATGACTTGCATACGCTCAAGCAAAAGCAAATCGAAAGAAAAGTTGATCTTTTTCTTTTTAGTTTGTTTCGCTTTTTATTGTTGTTTTGTTTAGAATTTGCAGCAACTTTGTTGTTTTATACACACACAATAAAATTCTAGTTTATATAAACTGCTTATTTGTCAAACATTTGCTTTGTTTATTCATTTATGCCGAGTGCGCACAAAAATTCCATAAGACGACGAAACAGCGGAGTACAAACTGCGAACACTGTCGACTGACAACTGACTGAAGCAAGCTGAAGCGCCCTCTCAATATAGCAATGGCTTCGCCTTTCTGTGTTTGTGTGTGTGTGTGTGTTGTGTCTGTGTGGAGTGTGGAGAGACGCTCTCTTAAATTCTAGTAACTAAAGCAGACTGAAAGCGAGCGAGCGAAAGAGAGAGCGAGCCACAAGCAATAGGCATTGGCATTGGGCTGAGTGTAGAGTTCCATTTCCCTGCCCACAGACAGAGCAGCAACCACCACAACAACAACAACAACAATAACAACAATAATAAATTGAAGCAGGGCTTTGAAACTGGCTAGCGTTCGCTCTCTCTTTCTCTCTATCTCTCCAACACTGCCGCTCTCTTGTGCTCTCGCTTAAACATAGTGTTTCTGTTTTTCTTGTTTCAATTGAACAACGGAAATTATCAATTGGAGAGTAGCAGCAGCAGCAACAGCGACTCAAAGAACCGGCAATCCCAAATGTTTCCGTGTGTATGTGCCTCCATGTCTGTGTGTGTGTGTGTGTGTGTGAGTTATGTTGTTTGTTGTTTGTCTGGCCGTGTGATGATGTGATAAGAGACGCCAAAGCACTTCATCTAGTATGTGTGTGTGTGTTTGTGTGTTCGTGTGTTTGTGTGCATAGTAGCAACCCCTCGGCTGCAATTTAAAACGCGTGCCTTGTCTTTCATGCTGCCCCACTTGTCAGCACTTTGAGGCAGGAACAGCTCCCCACTCCTTACTCCCCACTTCCTACTCTACACCAATGCATTTTTTATGTTCGTATACACTCAAGTAGAAGCAGAAGCCCTTGTTATAATTCACATGACCATGTGCCATATATCCATAAACAAAAAAATCTATGTTTATTTAAAAAATCATTTCATTTTTTAATTATTTAATTAGTTTAAAACGTAACCTAATAAGGACTTCCAGTCAAATTTCTTTTTTGTAGCTCTCTGTCTCTCTCTTTCTCTGTCTCTTTCTCTTAGTCTCCCAATGGCAAGTTAAGGTTGTCAGTTGACAGTGTAGAGTTTTGTTGTTCTATCCAAATATTATGATGACGTATTGACCTTAAGCGTCTGTTGCAGACCGGCTCAGTCACTGCGTCGCCTCAAGCTACCTGTATTGCATCTCCAAAGAGAATCAAAGAGAACGCATTCTCTATGCGCATATGTGTGCGCGTGTGTGTGTATGTTTGTGTCTGTGTGTGTGTGTAGCATATACGACAGGTAGACAGCGCCAGCGGTAGTAGAATATGCTTACTTAACGTTCCATTCAATGCACGCTTATGCGAGAAGTAACACAGGAGTGGTTCAGAGAGATGGAGTGGGCCCTAATGAAACATTTAAATGATTATGAATTAAACAAATTGGCAAATATAAATTGATATTTATTTATCAATGAATACATTAATGAATACATAATTCATTTAAATATGTTTATTTAATTATTATTTAACATGTTTTATTTATATATATTTTTTTTTGTTTAGTTGTTAATTCATTTAATTAATTTATTTAATTTATTATTTAATTCATCTTCAATTTCAGCTCTTGGACATGTTGAAATTTTACACGCGCTTCGAGATCAACGATGTCACTGGCAATTCTCTGACGGATCACGATATGACCCAACTGCACTACAAGAAGATCACGTCGCTGCAGCGTGCGGTCTTTGCCAAGTTCGAGAAGCTGCGCGTGTTCGCCCTATCGAATGTGGCCACGGTGGATAATCGTGCGTCGCTGGAGAAGCATTTTGGAGCACTGGATGCGGAGGGACTCAAGCAGATTGCCTCGTTTCTGAATCTGGTTCCAGATGAGGCAGTGGCGCCATTCCAGTGGCATCGTCTGGATGAGCAGTTTCTGCGTGAGCTTTTGATAACACGCCATGAGAAACGGTGCTCACAGCTGGAGGCGCTGAACGAGATGCCGCTGTATCCCACGGAACAGATCATTTGGGATGAGAATGTGGTGCCATCGGAGTATTATACGGGTGACACCTGCTTGGCCCTGCCCAAGTTGAACTTGCAGTTCCTCACGCTGCATGATTATTTGCTGCGTAATTTCAATCTTTTTCGCCTGGAGTCCACGTATGAGATACGGCAGGATATTGAGGATGCTGTGAGTCGCATGCTGCCCTGGGAGTCCGAAGACGGCGGCGTTGTCTTTGGCGGCTGGGCGCGCATGGCCTTGCCCATTACCTCTTTTGCTGTTGTCGAAGTGGCCAAGCCGCATCTCGGCGAAAAGAAGCCTTCGCGTGTGCGTGCCGATGTCAGCGTCACGCTCTCGGTTCGTCGTGAGATCAAGGAGGAATGGGAAAATCTACGCAAGCACGACGTGTGCTTCCTGATCACAGTCAAGCCCACACAACCCTACGGCACCAAGTATAATCCCCGGGAGCCATTCATACCCCAGGTCGGCTTGGTCACGGTGCGTGGCTGCGAGGTGGAGGGAATGCTGGATGCCAATGGGCGTGTGATAGAGGATGGTCCCGAACCACGTCCACAGTTGCCGGGTGAGAAGCGCAGCTATCGCGTCTGGCTGGACTCCAATCAGTATCGCATGGACATGGATGATCTGCAGGAAGGCGAGGATGATGTCTACGAGAGCTTCAATATACTTATGCGTCGCAAGCCCAAGGAGAACAATTTCAAGGCCGTGCTGGAGACCATACGTCATCTTATGAACACGGAGTGCGTAGTCCCGCCTTGGCTGCACGATATACTGCTCGGCTATGGTGATCCGGCGGCGGCGCACTACAGCAACATGCCCAATCAGGAGCGAAGTTTGGACTTCAACGATACCTTCCTCGACTATGTCCACTTGCAGTCCAGTTTTCCGGACTACGAGCTCAAGTGTGAGATGCCTGAAGACAGGCGAGAGCCGCCCTATCGCCTAATCTTTGAGGATGTAGCCGAGCAGCGAGACAGCGATGCGGATATGGAGACGGAGGAGCAGCAGGAGAATTCAAGTGAAACCATTGTTGTGCAGCCCTACAAGGCGGAGGCCAGAGGGCCCTATCCTAGCAATAAGCCTAAGCAGTAAGTAGAAGCAAATACTATATATGTGTCCCACCTAATCCCGAACTTTTTCCAGGAACTGCATACGCTTTACGCCCACACAGATCGAGGCCATACGCGCTGGCATGCAGCCCGGTCTGACGCTGGTCGTCGGTCCTCCTGGCACAGGCAAGACGGATGTGGCCGTGCAAATCATTTCCAATATATACCACAATCATCCCAGTCAGCGCACATTGATTGTAACACACTCGAATCAGGCACTGAATCAGCTGTTCGAGAAGATTATGGCACTGGACATTGATGAGCGGCATCTGTTGCGTCTGGGTCACGGCGAGGAGGCGCTCGAGACGGAGAAGGCCTACCGTCGCTATGGACGTGTGAACTATGTGCTGGCCAAGCGCATGGATCTATTGAAGCAGGTACAGCGGCTGCAGGAAGCGCTTGGCGTCGGCGGCGACAATGCGTACACCTGCGAGACCGCAGGCTACTTTTATCTATACAATGTCATGGCACGCTGGGAGAAGTTCCAGAGTCAAATGGATGCCTACAAGGAGGACTCGGACATGCAGCAACTATGCGCACGTTTCGAGTCTGAATTTCCATTTGGCAAATTCTTTGCGGATGCACCACAGCCGCTCTTCCAGGGCGACAACTATGATGCATTGATGTGCATTGCCGTGTCCAATTTCCGTTACATATCGGACATCTTTACGGAACTGGAGGAGTTCCGCGCCTTCGAGCTGCTGCGCACTGGACTGGATCGTTCCAAATATCTGCTGGTTAAGGAGGCCAAAATCATTGCCATGACTTGCACACATGCTGCTCTCAAGCGCAAGGAGCTGGTGAATCTGGGATTTCGCTATGACAACATACTCATGGAGGAATCGGCGCAGATCCTGGAGATTGAGACGTTCATACCACTGCTACTGCAGAATCCTTTGGATGGCCTGAATCGGCTCAAGCGCTGGATCATGATTGGTGATCATCATCAGTTGCCGCCTGTTATCAAGAATATGGCCTTCCAGAAGTACTCCAACATGGAGCAAAGTCTGTTCACGCGCCTGGTGCGTCTGGGCGTGCCCACAGTGGATCTGGATGGGCAGGGTCGTGCGCGTTCCAGCATTTGCTCGCTATACAAGTGGCGCTATAAGAAACTGGCCGATCTTCAGCACATTTTCGAGCATGAGGAGTACAAGAAGGCAAATGCAGGCTTGGCCTATGACTATCAGTTAATCAATGTGGATGATTTCAAGGGCGTGGGCGAAAGTGAGCCCAATCCTTTCTTCTATCAGGTAAGAACAAAACTAATATATATCTTCTAGCGATATTAACACTGCTCTCTTCTCCAGAATCTCGCCGAGGCTGAGTACATTGTGGCACTGTATATGTACATGCGTCTGGTTGGCTACCCCGCCGCCAAGATATCCATACTGACCACCTACAATGGACAGAAGCATCTGATAAGGGATGTCATCAATGCACGCTGTGGCAACAATCCGCTCATTGGCTGGCCACACAAGATTACCACCGTGGACAAGTATCAGGGCCAGCAGAATGATTACATCTTGATCTCGCTGGTGCGCACCAAGGCGGTGGGTCATCTGCGTGATGTCCGGCGTCTGGTGGTGGCCATGAGTCGTGCACGTCTGGGCCTCTATGTCTTTGGCCGGGTGTCGCTGTTCAAGAACTGCCTGGAGCTGCAGCAGACCTTCAAATTGGTAAATGATGGTTCTAATGTTCAATAGAATCTCTGTAAGCTCTGTTTAATTTACAGCTCATGCAACGTCCACTGAAGCTGTGTCTGGTGCCAGAGGATGTCTATCCGACCGAACGCCTGACTAGCCAAGAGCCGCCTAACGATGCCTGCAAGACTGTGAATCACATGTCCGAAATGGCGGAGTTTGTCTATCAGCTCTACATGAAAAAGATGGAGGAGCTCAAGGATACGCTGCCCACCGAAGAAGAACTTAGAGCCATGCGGCAACAGCTACCCACAGAAGATGATGAACAGGATTACGACGATGAGCAGGAGGAAACAGCTGCCACGGAAGCAACGGAAGAGCCACCAGCGAAGCGTGCAGCGACCGAAGGAACCAAGAGTAAGGCAGAGGGATTTAAACCTACGCCCATAGTCAACGAGATCAATGTGGACGAGTCTGAAATGGAACAGGAGCAACAGCAGCAGCAGGAGCAGCCGGAAGAGGCAGCAACTGAAGAAGCAGCTGTCCCAGAGAGCACAGACACCGCCGAGTCCTAACTTTAGTTACTGCTCAATTCATATAATTCCAATAAGTTACAACAAATCAATAAAATACACTAAAACATATACACATACAACCAAAGTTGGTCTACTTCTTGGGAGCCGTGATGCCCTCGAGCTGCGCCTTCAGCTGAGCATTGGTCTTCTTGAGGAAAGTGATCTCCTCTGTGAATTTCTTCTCCTCGGATGCACGCAGCTCGGCATTGCGCCGCTCGGCTTGCTCCTGCTTCATCTTCATGTCCGCTATGATTTCCTCAAGCGCCTCCTTGTCCTGTTCCAAGTTCTTGACACGATCGCGCAACATTTCCTTCTCCTCGTGCGCCTGCAATGCCTTGCGCATGCCGAATGCTACCGAACTGCAATAGAGCGTCTCGTACGCCTCCATGGACATGGCAATCTCATCACGAATGCGCAGCAACAACAATCCACGCTCCGAACAATTGATGGTCACCTGACGTATGATCTCATCTGCAACGGTATCACATTAATTGGCATATACTTATAGTACCCACTGCAGCTAACCAAAGCACTGAGAGTAGAGTTCTCTACGCACTGGACATATGCCCGTCTCGCGCGCCTGCGTCTGCTGCAGGCGTGTATCGAGCATCTCCTGCAGATTGATGACATCTTGGCGCGTGGCCGGTGTGCTAGAAACGGACTGCTGCCACAGCTGACCATCCTCCTCCCAGCAGCGCGGTGGTAATATGGAGTTCAGTATCTCCTCCGTCTCTTTCTTAGTGTCCAACAGAGCTCCAGCGGTTTGAGGACGTTTCATTTCCAGCTCCGTCAGCGGTGCACCCTTTTTATCCGGATGCTTGACAACGAGAACCGGATTATTATAGCGGACCAGTGTCTGAAACTGGCCCACAGAAGCGATCTCCATATCTTCCATTTTGCTTTGGTTTATTCACTTATATCTGCTAATTTCAATTCTTTAATCAAATAAACTTTCTACATAAATAAAATTCTATTTTTTTTTTTGTTTTTTTTTGTAAAAATTTCCTATCAGTATAGCGCTCGAGGCTTTTGCTTTTGAAGTGTTTAACAATGTTTGTTGATTGGAAACCTGGAAATGCCAATGTCGAGGAAAAGTCCCAAGCCCATTTGTTATAGCAACCGGTATAGGTTTAGCAACGCTGAAAATTGCTAACAAATAGCAACAGGTTATAGAAGAAGAGACCCTATATAAAATGAGGGTTGAATTATTCGATAAATGTTTAGTAGAAAATTAACTTAAACAAATGAGATAGGATAATAAACATATCAAGAAATGAATCTAAAACTGAATCCTGATACCGCAAGGCTATTCTCATTCGGTTTCATTCCCTGAAACATATAGTTCTACATCATATCGTATTCGGATAGATACATAAACATCTATAAAAACTGATTTCTCGGCTATACGATGAACTCATTCCCACTCATCCTCTCATTCCTACAGTAAACCAGCATAAAAAGCTAATCTAATTTGAACTATAGTACTCCTTTAAATCTTCAAAAACGCTTCTTTAAGTTTATATAATCATTTATTAATTATCGTATATATAATATATATATTAATATTGTGTAAATGCAAACAAATGAGTGTTGACTCTATCCTTCCACAAGATGCAAATCGTTACTATATCGTATAATCATATTTTGAAATGATTTAACATTTAACTAAACGTAGACCTTAATAATATGTGTATGTATGAGCAAGTGCGGCTAATTAAACAATAGAATTAAACTTAAACGCTAACAGTTAATGACAATTAAATCGAATATAACGTAATACGTAAATTGGAAGAGCAAATAATTTAGTCTTTCTTTTTTTTATCTAATACAAAGTATAATATGGTTTTGGCAAAAATTAAACTAATATCGCGCGACGTTATTCGAGTCGTTGGAAGTAGAACCCATTATCTAGAGTTGTACACAGTTAACGCTTACATATTAAACTAGATATCATTAGTATACATATATATATATATATATTTATATATATTTAGTTTAGGTATGTGTATGTATATATATATGTGTACTTCTCATATATATTATTGTCATTATTTATGCGGGAGAAATTCCACTATGGGGTTGATTTATTTCTGTTGAGTAATGCAATTTTTATCTGCTCTAATTATTCGGTTTGGAAAATTGCAATTTTACATTGATTGCTGTTAGTTTGCTATATGTTTTCTATATAATCGTTATGCATTTGACTTGATTTGTTTTGTGTTAACTCAACGGAAAAGCAGAAACTTAAATCATTTATTAGATTAAATTAAATCTAAGCACGGCTAGGGTTTGCTTCTATGTGGGCTTGACTTTATCTATGTGGTATCTATAGATAGTCAGATAGCTGCTATATAATTTACAATATTAGAGTTTCTATGCGGTTGCACTTTAGATAAGCTCGGCCACAGCATCATCGCCATCACGTATGGGTGCTTGGAATGTGGAACCCGTGAACTCATACATCTGCACAAAAGATCAAAAGTATTATTACCCAAAATCAATTTTACTTGAAAATCATGTACTTACAGATGGGGCTCTATTGTTGCGCAACGTGGCATAATCTGCGAAATCATTGCCATGTGGATCAATGCGTGTTAGCAGCAGCCCAGCACCTCCCATGCCAGCACTAGCGGCACCACCACTGCGCATGGAACCACCGCCGGCAGCGCTATTGTGGCCAGAGCCAGCAGTGAGGCGATTCTGATTGTTGCGTGGTTGTATGGTGGCATAGGTATTGTCCACCGACTGGCCATGATGCACCTGCTCCAAGGAGCTGCGATGATCCAAATGTCCCGGCGCATCCGAATTGGATATGTGATCGGGTTCCGAGAATACCTGCATGGTAAGCTCCTGCTCCTCATATAGTTTGAGTTTTCTGTTGGAATAAATATATATTAATTAAGTAACGGCATCGAATTATCCATGTGCTAACTTACTGTTCTATCCATAGTGGATTCTCTGTGGTGTTTAGATCTTCAATGATTTGCTTTTTGATCAATGCTTCCTTGCGTCGCGTCTCCACGGGAACCGACAGATTCCAATGCTTCAGGCAGCAGCACAGCACAATGAAGCTTATGACGCCCACAAACAGAACGATAACCAGAGCTACTAATCCCGCCACAGCTAAATCGAACTCATCCTGAGCAATGGCTATGTAGGCGGGCACAACGTTCTCAATGGCAAAACCAGCATAGTAATCCTGTGAAAAAATTTTGATGACATTTTGAAATGGCTTTTATTTATGTACACCTCACCTTGAGATAGTCATAGTTTCTATCGATATCCTTGAGAATTTCGTCGACTGGCGCTATTTGTTGAGTTTGCGGATCGACAGCATGGAAGTACAGATCACACCAGTCCATGCGTATGCGACCAATGGAGTCCAAGTGGAAGCGTATCTCATCCACAATGATGCGATGCTGTGTGGCATTGCGCAACTCCGCAATTATCTCCTCCTGCTCCTGGTAGACCTCCTCGGGCGGACGTGAGAGTATTACACGCACCAACTGTGTGCCATCAAACACCCAAACCTGTAGAAATATAAATTTAATCAATATCCCATACATTCAAACCGAATCGTATGTCAACTTACGTTTACTTTCGTGTTGGCTGAGCGTTGTGGCTGCTCTAGCTCCCTGGCAACAATCTCGAGCTCGAAACGATCCTGGTTATACTCAGCCATAATGGTATTGGCTGTGATGCGTCCGTCTTGAGATATGGCAAATGGACTTGGCACAATGGAACCAGTGGATTTAGTGGCGCCAAACTTGTACAGATTGGAAGCTACGATCATATACTCGATCTTAGCATTCTTGCCCTGATCCGCATCGGTGGCATTCACCAGTGTTATGGCCGCATTCATCTTGGCATTGGCATTCACGCCGGCATAGTAAACAGCCTTTTCAAATATGGGCGGGTTGTCGTTCACATCCAGTACTGTAATGCCCACCTTGGCAACCGTATTATCACGGCTCAGAGTCTTGATTGAGAATGCAGCACGCTCCTCTTCAGATATATGCAGATCCGACTTGATGCTGGCCAATATGTATAGCATGTACGTGTCGGTTTCCTCACGATCCAGACTCTTGTTGGTGTAGATATCACCTGTTATCTTGTCCACATAGAAGGCACCATCCTCATTACCCAACAGCATGTAATAGAATATATCCCGATTGTGTTTGCTACGCGAGGCAGCCTGTATGTGTCCCACCTTGACATCTCGGCCGCTGTTCTCATTGATGGAGACCTTATAGGGATTGGCGCCATCCGGAAACTCCGGACGATTCTCATTCGCATCCACAATGCTGACGGTGAGCAGACGCAGTGATTCAAACGGTGGATTGCCTGCATCGCGAGCCACCAGTATGATATCATAGCTGCAAAATAAATCATAATTCAAGAAATTAGTACACTATAGTTGAGTGTTTAATGCTAGCAGATATGCTGTACTTACTTGGCGCGGACTTTGCGATTCAACTGCTGCCTGGCACGCAGCTCACCGGTGGATTCATCGATCTTAAACTCCCCCGTCTCTTGTAGATTCTGATTGTTTACCTGCAAATGATAGCTGATTTTGCCGCTCTCATCCGTATCATTATCCATTGCCTTCACGGTGAGCAGCAAATAGTCCGGCTGCACTATATCACCGGGTATTTCAATGGTGGCATTCGATAGTGCTGGTATGATAAATTCAGGACGGTGTCGATTCACGCGTAGAACTTTTATTATTGCCTTGGCCGTGGTCTCCATTGTGCCAGATCCCTGTGTATCTCTAGCAGAGATTTGTAGCTCATAGACGCCCGGTTTGCCGGTCAAACTTTGCGCCGGATAGATAATGCCAGTCTGCGCATCCAACTTAAACAAGGCCAGTTCATTACCCGTCGTAATAATGTAGCGCACATCACCGTACAGTCCCTCATCGAGATCAACGGCCTGCACTTGTAGCAGGGCTGCAGGCGGCTGATATGCTGCATTCTCCGATACGGTGGAGTTGTAAACGGACCGTGTGAAAACAGGGGCGTTATCATTGACATCGAGTATGTTTATGTGTATCTATGATTAGAAATATATATTCTTAAAGGGTTATTTTCTTATATAGTAATACGAAATACTTACAGTTGCTGTCGCCGACTTTTGCACTGTGGCAGGCGCCTTGTCCTGTGCCACAACCGATAGCGTCAGTTCCTTCAGCTGTTCCCGATCCAAAATCGATTCATTGGCTACCATGACATTGCCCGTATAGGCATCAATGCTGAAATACTTATTATTCTCGCCGATCAGTGAATAGGTGAGCTCTCCAAAGGCGCCCACATCGCCGTCATGTGCCTCCACTTTGCCAGCGACTGTGCCGCGTGGAGAGTTCTCCGTAATATTAAAGTAATACTCGCTCTGACTAAAGTGTGGCTCATTATCGTTCAGGTTGATAATGTCTACAACAATGTCCGCCGTGGATGTTAGTGCTGGCACACCCGTATCACTGACTGTGGCCACCAATTTCAGCTCCCGCACAGCCTCATAGTCGATGCGTGCAATGGTAGAAATCACTCCGGTTGTATGATTGATCGCAAAGTAATGATTATCGGTTAAATTGAACTCGCCAATGCTGGAGTCCTCATCACTGGCCTGCAATGTGGTCAGCACAGTACCCAGCGGCTGCTCCTCGACCATTTGCAGCTTGATCAGAGGCTGCTCAGGGCTCCATGGTGCATTGAACCTCTGTGTATGAAATTAGATTTGATTATTTTATTTTTGAAATGAAAGTCAGTTATTAAAATTAAATATATATATAGATATATTTTTATATTGTTTATTTTTTTTCTTTTTGCTGTTGTTCCCTACACTCCTAAAAATGGCCGAAGAAATGTCTTTTGGCAAGATGAAGCTGCTGTTCCTCAACATTATAGTCATACTCCATAAGGCGACATCATTGAACGTGCATCGTATGCACACGGATTTGCGCGAGGTTAAGGTTGTGGTGGAGCAATCGGACAAGGAGGAGGGCTGGATCAGGGAATTATTTATATTTCTCGTTTCCGGTTTGATACTGATGCGTTTTACACTCTGCTTTTTGGGCTTGGCTGCGAATATTGTCGCTATGTAAGTGATAAGACCTTCCACTAATAATCACTAATAATCAAGCCTAACTATATCTCTCGTATTTCCTTCTAGTTATCCCATATTGACAAACTCTCAGCCGGAACTATTTATGCCCACAATATTCTTGCAAATTTTCGATAATGTCGTCTTAAACATCTATGAAATGATATTGGGCTATGCCTGCTACAAGTGCTTGCATACTCAGAGCTTCCCTGTCTTTGTTGTCTTCCTAACAAAGATGGTCATAAAGACTGCCTTATGTGTATCAGCACTGTAAGTATTGTACTGATTGCTTAAATGTTTCCTCGAAAAACTATCCAGAAGTTAAAGTTTCACTAAAACTCGGATTGTTTTCCGAATTTTCCACAAATCTGCTGTAAAATCTTTATACAAATTCTTATTTTTCTCTCTTATTTCTTAAAATATTATTATAAAATTCTTAACGCAATTCTATTCCTTTCATTGACAGCAATATATATTCGGATAAGCACCACCAGCTGTCCACACAGCAGAGCTTTACGGAAAATGGATCAAATATTAATACATTGGAGCGGGATAGTGCAGAGGAAGTTGAGGTAAACAATCAACATTATGGACAGCAATCAAATTAACTGTTACTATAAATTGTCAAAGTAATACAATAAAAGTATAGGCAGCTTACCGGTGGAATTTTATTGACATCAATGATCTGTATGATGAGTAAACCACGACCCTGTTGCACATTTGGGGCTGTGCTATCCGTCACCAACACATTCAGACGCATCACAGCAAACAGATTGCGATCTAGCTGACGGTTCACAACAACCTGTCCATTTCGCTTGATGGCAAAGTATTCCTTGAACTGTTCGCTGTGAGGCAACTCCTTGCCCTCCTTATCAATGGCCGTAATGTCATCAGTGGCAGCAAACTCAAGTGCATTGTGCGTGGCCACATCCGGATCCAAAGCAATGAGTGTGTGCACCAGGTGTCCGGTGGGTGCATCTGCACGTACCTCGGCATGCTGTGTAGCAGGCACAAAGTATGGATCCTTATCGTTGCTATTCTGCACATTAATGGTCAACGTAGCGGTGCCCGTTAGACTGGGTGTACCCAAATCCGCGGCCTGCACCTGCATTCGGTACGTATTCCGGCGATCGTAGTCCAATTTGCGTGAGACAAACACCTCGCCCGTGCGCTCATCAATGCCAAAGTCATCAAAACTACCTTGCTGTATGCGATACCTCAGCTCAGCATTTTTGCCCGTATCCAAATCAGTGGCTTGCAGACGCTCCACGCTGGTGCCTATCTCCGAGTTCTCCTCGACTACAGCACTGTAGCTTTGTTGTAGAAAACTTGGTACATGATTATTGACATCCCGCACGGTTATATTGACACCACAGTTCGCAGTGAATAATCCATCATTCGCTTCGACCACAAAAATGAGCTGTTCACTCTTGAGATTGGTCACATCTAGGCTCGCATTTGGACGTATGCTTATTTGGCCGCTCTGCTTGTCTATCTCAAAGATGCCCTCAATCTGTGGTGAGCCTATAATCCTATAGCTAATGCTCGACATGGTATCCGCATCGCGTGCCTTTACTATCAATGGCGAGTCAAACACCAGGGCGCCCTCATCCACGCTTGCTCGATAGAGCGGACTTTCGCACACGGGGGGTGAGTCATTAGCATCTGTCACCGATATTCTTAAAGACACCACTGATGTCGAACCCTGGCCATTGTCATCGGTTGCCTGTCAAAAATGATGAAAATAATTAGTTGGATATTAAACAAATGTATAGATTCCGGCATTATTATGATAACGAATATTAGATATGCTACAAAAGTTGCAAGAGTTCATTTAAGGAGGTAGTAAAGTTAAACTTAGTTCTTGTATAATAAGTAGCTATGAGTTTTTATATAGTATATATGTAAAATATAATACAACTAAACAAAATCTATAAAAATGTCAGGTATATTTAATTATTTAAAGCTATGGTCTAATTAACATGACTGTTAAATTATTTACGTTTCCGAAACTTCAGTTTACCCCTATCTAGTAATTCTCTATTAAAGCGTAGATATTCTATAGTTCAATGAATCTCTTAAGATCTGCACTTAATGCCCTTGAAGCAGCCGACTCTTTATACAAATAAATATAAATGTCATTATTCATCTGATAAGCTATTGTGTACGAATCGTTTGTCCTAGTTGATTGACCCCGTCTGCAGATAATAAATATCTTTTGTTTGTTCTCTTTTACGGCATCTTTACTTTTGTGTGCTTCGCCCACTTTTGTTAATGCCTCATATTCACCTTGTATGACAAGAAGTACGTGGTCTCCGTTTCATAGTCAAGACACGTCGACGGCGCCTTCTTGCTGTCGGCTTTGTCGTCATTAGCTGAAGCTATAGCTACATCAGGAGCTGCCTCGTGCGCAGGCAGAGCCTGAACTTGCGATTGGGACGATGAGTGGGCCTGACCCTGGAGCGGTGTCTGCGTGATTAGCGTGTAGTGCACGGTGGGCTCTGTGTTAATCTCTCGCAGCTCCGAGAGCATTTCAAGTGCGTGAGCATCGGCGAACTCATTCTCATTCCCATTTCCATTCACATTGCCATTGCCATTACCATCACCATCAACATTTCCCGTTTCATGCTCATGCTTGTACTCATGCTCATGCTCATGCTCTAGCTGTAGCTCAGGCTCTGGCTCTGTCCCTTGCTCTTGCTGCAGCTTTTGCTCTTGTTCGTTCTCATTGGAATGAAGGTCACGTCGACGGCGCCTGTTGCGTTGTGGTTGACAATCGGCGAGGCTAATGACGCCTGTTTGCGGATTGACATGAAACAGTTCGGCTCCAGTGCCAGAGAGCCCATATCGTATGCCCGCATCGCCGAAGCTGCCCGAGTCCATATCCTTGGCCGTAATCGTAGTGATATACTGACCAGGCAGAGCTGCCTCCGAGACACTGGCAGAGTAGCTCTCCTGCTCAAAACTGGGCTTATTATCATTGGCATCCAACACGCTAACCGTTATGGTTGCTGTTGATGACAGCTTTGGATTCGTTTCCGTCTCCTCGGCAATAACCAGCACTATGAATTTACGCTGATTCGGATTCTCATAGTCCAAGCTGCCGTTGGCCACACGTATGTTGACCTGTGAGTAACCCGTAACCAGCTTCGGCTCCACATCGAACACGCCACTCACATCGTCCAAACGCAGCGCAAACTTGGAATTAATGCCCACATCAGCATCACTCACGCTCATATCCAGCGCCAAAGGTGTACCTGGTTGCGTATTCTCATCGAGTGACACCTCGTATTCCTTCTTATTGAACGTAGGTGGTGAATCGTTAACATCCCGAATGGTCACAGTGGCACGTGCTGTAGCTGTGGTCAGCGCATCATCGCTGGGCTGTCCATTTACCAGCTCACGTGCGCGAATGAGCAGCGGTATGAGCCCTGTGGAATCGGTTAAAGCCTCACGATCCAACGGTTTAGCTGTGCGCAATTCACCGCTATGTGCGTCCAGCAAAAAGTAATCGTTGGGATCTATAAAGAATGCAAGGATTACTAAAAACTATTCATTTATTTTAGTATGGTACACTTACTGCTCAACAAATCGTAGACAATTTTTCGTGGTTCACCAGTATCGCCATCCCTGGCATGCACAGTGAGCACTAGCGTATTAATGGGACTATCCTCATCAATGACTGTGGAGAGGGAACCCTGAAATACGGGCGGCTTGTCCTGCACATCCTTGACGCGTGCCTCGAATGTCGTTTGAGTTTTGTGGACACCATCACTGGCCTCAATTTGGAAATGATAGATCATGCGTTGATTATAGTTGAGACTGCCATTAAGCACCACAGCGGCAGTCAAGACGGTTGCCTCGCGTGTTAGCAGTTCCAAACGGAATCTGTAACAGCCGAAGTACAAACATTTAGTTATAAATAATTTGTAATACTTTTCTTTTTCAAGAAATCTTACTTGCTGCACGCCTCAGGACTCTGCTGTTGTGGCAGGCACTTCAAATCCAAGCTGTCGCCTACAGTGTCGCGATCCTTGACCAAGATCTTGTCAAAAATCGTAGTACCTACAGCCGCATCCTCGTTAACATCGGCCTCATAGGGTGTCTGTGTTCAAACCAACCATATATGTATACATTTCAATATTTTCATCTAATTAACAAGCACTTACATTTTGAAACTCTGGCGGATTATCGTTCTCATCGAGTATGATAAACGTGATGGGTTGTTGCACCACATTATCCTGTTCTGATACACCAGCTGGATCCACTTGATCCCGTATCGATACCAAAAATGTCAAGCTCTCCGTCTCCTCGCGATCTAGGGGTTTGACCAGCGTTATATTACCCGATACAGGATCCACACTGAAATGATCCGATCCAATCAAACCAAAGGTTACATTGCTGCCCTCCGGATCGTAGCCTTCTAGACGAAAGACCACTGTACCTACGGGCACATTCTCATAGAGCACAATATTATTTAAGGTTTGTGTGAAGATGGGCGATGAATTTGTTTCAGCTGCAAAATTTAAAGAATTTAAAGATTAGCAATAACCATAAATAAAATATAGAAAAGAAAAGAAACAGGGACTTTATTTTTGAATCATGGAAATTTAAAAAACTTCCGTAAATTTAGTATGAAAGAAGAGAGTGGAAATAGATAAAGTTTTTGTTAAACTGATAAAACATGTCAAGCATAAAAAAGACAACCATAGAAACTTATTAAAGATATATATATATATTTTTTTTTGAAGTTCTAATATAAAAAGCTATTATTTTATGTATGAGTGATTCATTGTTTTAAAATAAATTCTTAACATTTTATTTACTATTTTGTCAGATTATTTGAAAATCCGAAAAATTGTTGGTTTTAGTATTGCATATAAACGAAGTTAATCCGAGGTACTTACAGCTCACTAACTCCGTCGCCAGGCACACGATTACAAGCAGCAACGTCCAGTTCATTTTATTATCTATAAAGAGAGTGGGAAATAGAGAGAGAGGGAGAAGAAGAAAGTGAAAAAAATGTTGTTATTTATTTATGTTTTTGTGATAAAACGCGTAAACAAACTAAGCCAAATTACAAAATGAAATAAAGTGCAAAAAAAAAAATGCTGTTAACTTGTTTCCACTTTAGCATTTTGTTATTTTCTTTTTTTTTTATCTCCTTTCGGATTTACATTTAAGTTTTTTCTGCGTTTCTTTTTTTTGGCAATTTGTTGTGCAAACAAACAACAAAGATAAATTAAATTTCATGCTGAAAATTCAATTAGCTGACAACACACAAAACCAGCCGGAAAAAGATGGGGGAAGGGGGAAGGGGGGGCATGGCATAAGGGAAGCATAATGGAAGTGAGGCGGAAAGGGGGAATAAACGAGCGACAAACGCGCCGAGGAACAACAATGGCCATAACAATATAACGATGCTGATGACAACGCAACAACAATCACAACAAACAACAGCAACAACAACAACAACTGTAACAACATTGTGCCAAAAATTGTGCATTTTAACTCAAGTCGAAGTCCGGCGTAGTATATATGTAGATACATGGTACGAACGGACTCTGCTCGTAGCGTCTGCCTTTAGCTTAAAGGCGCCAGCGATTTTAATGCCTACCGACAGACACGCACAACCAACCGGAGGCAAACTGGACATGCGGGCCAAGGCACACGGAATGAGGCGCAAGGCCCTATGGGGACAGGGTGCATAGAAACACCTCACGTATCTGGCAGTGACAGTGGCAGCAACAGCAACAGTTCCCCAGCATCCGCAAATATTTTATAATCTCCCAGGGACACACAGAGAGACACATAGAGATAGAGGCGAAGACCCTGCCTAAGAGCAAACCCAAGCCCAAGCTGGGCTCAGGTTCGAGGCATAGCCAATTAGTTATGCATAAAATCCCATCTAGAATTGCCACAGTTGACCGCCTTCAGGTCCTGTTGCTCTTCCTGCTGTTGGCCGCATGCCGTATGTGCTTATTTTTAACACCACCCACCCTCCCTAGTATGAGGATTGGACGGTCCACAGGTTGCTCTGCTCCATAAATATCCTATTTAGTCCTAAACAGAGCATAAACGAAACGTTTTAAGATTGTTTTAGCATTTCGAAAGCTTTTTGGGTTGGTTTTGAGTTTGGGTCTGGGTCTTTTAGATATTTAAGCAAATCCAAGCTAATGTTCTTGGATTCTCTCAACTCAATTGATGCTCATTTGGTAGCAGACAATGGGGTTTATTTGTTTTACATTTTTTAATAATTAAAATTTATAATTTTATTTCATGTAATTATATTCTAATCAAACAATTATTGTAGAGCAAGGGATTATTGAAATATAGGCTTATGGAAAACTATGCCCTCATTAGTTTGCAATTTTCCACCATATAATTAAAATAAATTTTATAAAATTTTCATTTTGAACCGAAATTATTTAAATACCGCAAACAATTCCGTTTAATTGAGCTACCCTTTTATAATTTATGCAAATTACAGATTGTTTTGTGTATAAATGAAATTCATATTCAACTGGTTGCTGTGACTGCAGCATTTAGTTGCAAGATTTTGCTTGTTTGCCTCTCTTGTTGTTGCTTTTGTGCTGACTCAACGCTTATGCAAACACACAAATACATATTTACATATATACATATATATATATATGTGTGTGTGTGTGTTTTTTCGTATGTGTGTGTGACCCGACTAAATGCTATTTTATGCTGACATGAATAACTTCTTAGTCCCAACTAATAGACAGTTGATTACAACACTGCCATGTCCTGTAATTTATGATCATTTGAATTATTATTTCCGTACATACATACTCACACATACTTACACACATACACACATATACGTAAGACATGTGTCCATTTAAGGGGATTATCTATGCAGATTTCTTGGAAATTAACAGACATGTGTTGGCATAAATAGTTAATTTCACAACAAAGAGATTAGTTTCAGCTTGGTTGCATTTAAATATGCCACAACAAGCTTATAGAAATGACCAAAAATAACATTTGTTTATACATTTATTCATTATTTATTCGTGTATTAACATTAAAACTAAATTTTTAATTAAACAGATGAAAGTTTCATCCAAAGGTTACAGTTTCAATGATTCTATATGTTATCTAAATTATATTGATATTATATAAATATATATATATTATATATTTATATAAATTCTATTCAAACAATCTTCAAAGAAAAGGGACATAAATAATTTTCTGTATTCTCCATATTTATGGATATATAAATAACATAATTTTTATTATATTTCATTTTAAATGGTTCTATTTATTATCTAAATATTAATGAAATCGTTAAAACAAATTATACAAATTCTATTTAAACAATCTCTTAAAGTTAAGCTCAAAGCTTACAGTAAGTTATAATGTTCCAATATACCATCTGAATTATATTGAAATTGTTTAAACAATTCATACAAATTGTATTCAAACAATCTCTATAGAAAGAGAACATAAATTTTTTTTTTCTATTCTCTCCCTATTTATATATAGATAAATAATAAAATTCTCATATTTCTGGTCACAAATTTAAGCTGTATAAACGACAATTTACTTTCAGCTTTTAATGCGATTTAAACAAGTTTAGAGTACGCACAATGAGCATATAATATTTTGTAAATTATGTTGAAATTGTAAGCTGATATTTTGTACAAATTTCCAAACAATTTTCCTTTAATATGTTTAGACCTTGAGCACTTCAGGTTCGTGTACTCAATGTAAGTAAATACTCAGGGCAATCCATCAAAATCATCAAATTTCAATCTTATATGTGAAAGGTGTAATAGGTTAAACGTATGTGTCTCTGTGTGTGTGTGTGTTCCCCCTTTTTCTTATATGTGTCAATACTCGAACCTGTTGATGGATTTTTGGCTCCGAGATTTAAGCCCTTCGATGGCAGAGTTTTCCTTTATGGGTTTTTCACAAATTTTTTTCCCTTTTTTTTTTTATTTTGTCGGTTAGCTTTTCTCTTTCTTTTTTGCTTCGGTTTCTCTTTCCCTCTCCCTATTTTTCTCCGTGTGCTGCTTGAGTCATCATCATAAAAACGTAAAGTGTACCTTAAGTCAAATTTGCTTTATTGTAGCACAAGGGCTAGAGTGAGACAGGGAAACATAGAAGGCAATCTTATGTTCCCATTGCGCATCGCATCGCCGTTGAGTGCTGTGTAAACTTGACGTTCGTGTTTCGTAATCCGTAATCCTTCATGGAGCTTCCTCCTTCAACCCAACAGCTCGCTCTCTCTCTCTGTCTCATTTTTTTTTCTGCACTCTTCAACTTTCTCTTCTTTTTTCTTTGCTGCCAAACATAATAAATCATATTTATTTAAAATAAATTGTACTTCTGCTGTACCATACTGTGCTCCTCCGTTCCGTTTCGTTCCGTTCTATTCCGTTCAGCTCGCAGCCAAATCACTTCTTTCAGGGTCTGCGGGCAATAATAATTGAATTATGTTCGCATCACAGACTCTTGCTCTATACCCTACACTTTAACCTCATCTCTTACTCTCTCTCTCTCTCTCTCTCTCTTTCGTTCTTCTCAATCTGCTTTTACGCTCTCTTTCTACACCCGTTTCTCACTTCTATTGCTCTTGAAGCAAATTCATTTTTTGCGCTTTTTATGTTGCATACTTTTTGGGGCGCAGCGAGTAGCATGGGGATTATCCAGCTATTGCAACTTGCAAGTTGCAAGTTAAATGTCGTCCCACTAATAACATTCTTCTCCTTAGCTACCATACACTTGTACAAAATTTTATCCACAGTTATTAAATACTTAAAATACTTTCAAAAAGAAAGCGAACATATTGCCTCATCTTGAAACACTTCGTATGAACTTAAAGACTTACATATTTCAAATATTTCAAAAAGCTCCAAAGAAATTAAAAAGAAATTTAAATTAAATTTTTTACGGGGTATTTAAATGATTAAAATTTAATTGGAAAATCATTACTAAATTAAACTTAAACTGTGAGCATAAAATTTCATTTTAATTAAAGAATTTAAGCGTTTAGATATTCGAGAGAAAACAATTCAAATTCAATCCTAATCTTGTACAGCTTCGGTATGCAAATTTCTTTTCTGAGTGTACATTCTCTGTCACTGCTTCCTTTCCTTCCTCCGTAGTGTCACTCGCTCTTGCCGCTTGGTAGCAACATAATAAAAATGTCAAACTCCTTATGCTTGTGTCGCCTCTTGTAATACATCTTAGTCAAAATATGTTCCTTATGTTCGTTTTGTTATACGTCCTTGCCTAGCTTATTTCCTTGTGTCTGGCTACAGTTCCTCTGCTGCTGCATGGTTCTTCTCCTTTTTTTTTCCTTTTTTTTTTAGTACTGTTCCGTTTTTTATTTGTATTTTTTATTTTGTGCAACAGTCGTTATGAGCAATGCCTGATGATGATGATGATGATGATAATCATGATTATCAACTTGATGATGATGATGGCGTTATCGTGTCGTGTCGTGTCGCCTCGTGCGCACAGAGTTCACAAAGTGCTCCACTTAAATATGCTATGTAAATCACCTGTGCGCTCTGAATTCTACACCAATTCCTCATTCAAGTAGCTCTGCTTTAGCTCTCTCTACGCCCTACCCTCTATCCCCTTGCTCGCTGTCCTCTTTAACCTCATCATTCACAGAGCTCAGAGCTGAGCGCGTGTCAGTGCTGACATTTTCTTTATGTCCTGCATTTTGTTTGGCCCCAGGCTGTAACCAGTAGCATCCCTCTGCCCCTATCCCACCTCCCTTTCCGCATCACTCACTCTTCCACTCTCTATCACTCTCTGGGTTGCCTCTGCCGTTCTAGTAGTCACCAGATTCTATTTAAATGGCATTATCTTCAGTTGCCGCCTTGTCTTATCTTTAGAGCTCCCATTTCTCTAGGGTATAAGCATCCCAGCACTCTCTAGCTTACGCATACCACAAGAGGGGTATATCAAAATCTACAACTAGACCGTTACAATATATTAAAGATATACATAAAGTACATTATGTATGCAGCATGTGTGTACTTTGATCATATTTTATAATGTTAATTGCCAGTCTAATTGTCACTTATTAAAATTCTGGCATAAAAGATAACATTTGAATTTATGACCTCATGCTAAATCTAATCCATGAGCACGTAGGAATTCTTTAGGCAGTTATAACATAGGCTGTGCATATAGAAGTATTTCTAGATATGTTCCTGAATATATTTTCACTATAAAAAAGGAATATGTCATATATAACAAAGTCTGTGGTATATGAAAGAATTTCTAGGTATATTTATGAATATGTTAACGCTATAAAAAGAGACTTATTTGATACATAACATAGACAGTGCAGAAGCTCCTAGATATATTTACACCTCAAAATTAGGGATATGTGATATATGTTTATCATTAGTTTTGGTTATAATTATTAATTTGTAATTGTTTGTCCAGTACATACATATCAAATGTTTTCACTCATATATACATTTTTTATTTATTTAATTTATTTATATTTTTTGTTTTCGTTTTATATAATTTATATATTTAAAATATTTTTTATATATTATATATTTTTCTATATTGTTTATTTTTTTAATTTTATATGTTTATTTCATTTACTTAGTTAATTTTTTTTCTTTTAACCCTTATCTATTTTATTTTTATATTCTTAATTATTCTATGATTTTCCTATTCCGGCCTCTCTGTACTTTATGTTCATTTTGCTGTCAACTTTGGAAAATATTTTGCAAAGTTATATTTTTACAGGATATTTGCAGATTTGTTCATTCGCATTACAATGCCTGACTCGCATTCAAATTGCCCTTTTTTATATGCGTCGTTTGTTTTATTTCTCGCGACGCTTTCGCTTTCGCTCTCACCTCCATGCCCCCACTCCACTGCGTCCCTGCGTCCCTCCCTCTTCATCTACCATTTACTGTGGCTCAAGCGGCCTTTTCTTAATTTATTCATAAGCCTGGTGGCAAGCATTCAGGCAGTCGAGGCAGACGCCACACATCTTGAGTGCAAGTGAGTGTGTGTGTGTGAATGGGCAGGGGCAACATCATTACTATTACTCATGTGGGGCACACACATACTCCTAGTACACACAGCTCAAGCTCACACCACGCAGCGTGTACCTGCAATAGGTCCACATACTCACACACACGCACACACACGCACACACACTCACACACACTCACACTCACACACACACACTGTGTGTGCATTTGTGGCAACCACGTGCGTGCGGCATCGTAATTCAACGCCAGCTTGTTTGTTTAGCTCCGGCAAAAGCCAGTTTGAAGCAATTTCCTTGCGCCAGCGCCACCTGCAACAACGCCCATGCCACTCCCCCACACTCACTCGCACAGTTTTTCTTTGCTTCTTTCAACTCATATAATTATGCCACACATGGAGGAAGAGTGAGAGTGAGAGTGAAAATGAATGTGAGTGTGAGTATGAGTGTAAGTGTAAGAGTGCTTGAGTGTGCCTTGTGCTCATTTCGCATTCACAGCGTTCGCGACAGTTTAACAAATTTCGGAATTTAAATTTGCAACTTGCATTTTTACTGTGCCATGCCACACCATATACACACACTCAAGCACACACACTAATACAAGTTACCTCCCCCTTCTTACACCTGTTGTTGTGCGGTTTGTTGCCTTATCTTTAGCATAAATCTGTGTGGCGTTAATCGCTATCACAGACCCACAAAAGGAGCTCAAAAAAAAAGCTCGAAAGAAAAAAATCCCAAAATAAAAATACAAACATAAAAAGTTGTCTTAAGTTAATTTTCTTTCTTTAAAAAAAAAAAAATGAAGGAAGATCCACATAATTATGAGCACTACGTGACGCATTGGAAAAACTTGCCAAGGAGCTTAAGGAAAAGCCAAAAAGCAGCTCGAGTTAAGTATTATCAAGTTTTTGCTGCTTCCGCTGAGGCAACCATTGTTGCTTTTCCCACGCGTATTAAATATGGCAAGGAGAGAGAGACTGAGAATCTGTGAGGACAGTAGGGGAGAGAATGAGAAGCCATCCACTCGAACCACTGGAGTACCATCAGGTGGGTAAGCCAAAAGTTAACTTAAAAAATAATAAAAACAGCGTCAAAATGAAATTAAAATTGTTTGTTGTATTATTTCCCTTTTTTTATACTTTTTTATATCACTTGGGGCAGTATGCATTCTCATTTCCATTTCCACTCCTACTTCCACTTTCCCTCTACCTATTTCTCTCCTTTTCTCTTATTCTATCTCTTTCACTTTTTAACTATCTCATGAGCCATCTATGCATCTTTTTCGTGCATATTGAGATGCGTTAAACAGTTGAGAGTTTCCCGGTTTTCGTTTCTCGTTTCTCGGTTGTCGATGGGCCGTGGCAATTGTTCAGTTTTCTACCCCGAACAGAGTCGAAGTTTTAAATTGGTTTTATGTTGAGGCCAAATGAGTGACTCGACTTCAGCCTCAAACTGGGCGTCAAGTGCTTGAGGTGTCCGGCTGTGTTGGGGGTGGTTTGATGGTGTTTGGCAGCGGACGCTTTGCTGCCAGTTCAACGCCAGGAAATGAAATTTCTTGCGAATTCCTTCTTCTTTCTATTTTTTTTATATATTTCATGTTTCTTTGCTCAGCTTAATGGAATGGTAACAGCCATTGGGAAACTGGGACTGAGAACAGCAAGCGAATCTACAGGATTGGTCCCCTATACACACAGTCTGGGGGGAATAAGTGTAGAAGAGCCTGAGGGTTTTATTTGTTGGTGTTGTTGTTGTTGGTCCTATTTGCTCCTGGCATCCCTGTCACTTGACGAGTGGCCGCTTAAGACTTTGACTGCTTGTCAAATACAGCAAATGTTTTCAAATATTTCATGTACTTGACAATATGCGAGCCATCCATCCATCCAAGCAACCATCGCACATCCCATTCTCCGCAATCTCACGCTCCTCTCACTTTCATCCACTCACTCCCTGGAGCACCCCTGGCATACTGGAGCCGCTGTGGCGCTGATTTAGTTCCCAACGGGAGGCCAAGATGCTCTGGGTGTGTGTGAGTATATGTGTGTGTGTGAGTGTGTCGCTGTAAAGCGTCTAATATAAATCACTGTAATGTATTGGGTGTATTTATTTTGACAAAAAACATTAGCAAAAGCTTAACCCTTGGGCAACGTTTGACTAGTTGACTGTCAAAATAATGTAAATAATATTGTGTTAAAGCAGAAACTTTGCCATCACAATCAATTAAATTAAGTGGCTAATTTGAGGGTTCGAGAAGTTCAATTGCCCTAAAGCAATTCATAAAATTTTAAGTATTTTATAAAATAAGTTTCATTTGAAAAGGGAATATAATAGTACGAATATGAAATTTTATAAGGCTCTTACTTTGTTTGAATAATATAAATTACAGTTTATATAAATTCAAAATTTTTACTTTATATTTAAAATTTTGACTTTATAGTTCATATAGAATTTGAATTATTGAATAATTTAAATTATGGTTTATTTAAATTTACAATTTTTACTTTATATTTGCAATTTATATTATATAATTTTTACTTTATAATATAGAACTTAAATTGAATTGAATTATTTAAAAGTTTAAATTTGAGTTTATTTATATGTAAAATGTTTACTTTATATGAATTATACATTATAATTTTCATTTTATAATTCATATAGAACTTGAAGAACTTAAGTCAAATTTCATTTTCGGTTCGATTTAAGGCCCATGTCATCACCAAGGTGTTAAATGTTTGTTTCTGGCAGGGCTCTAATGCAGCGTAATATATAAAGTTAAGCATTGTTTTTCCTCTCTATTTTCCGCTTTTCTTTTGGCTACGCCTACGCCTGCCTCCAAGCAGTTCAGAACTTAAATATTTTTCTTCATTTTTTTTTTGAAATTTTTTTTATATATATATGTGCGCTTATTGTTCTTGTCGTAGGGGAAACTTTTGCGCTTTCGGTTCAGTCGAGTTTCCGCTCTGAGAGACTTTTCACAGCTTTGTTCAAGTTGTCAGCGTGTAGTAGAGCAAGAGACGCAACTACAACAACTGCAACAACTACAACAACTACAACAACAACAACAACAACTACAACTACAACAATAACAACTGTAAGTGCAATGGCAAGTACAACAACTTTTGCGACTGCACTTATCATCTCTTAACTTAAATCGCAGTGCCATTATCAAGCAACGACAATCAGTAGCAGCAAGAACAACAAACTACAACTATAACTGTAACAACAACAACTACGACAATCAGGAGAAGCTTAACTATTGCCGCTTCAACACTTTTGTCAGAATTCACATTGAAATGACACGACGAAGAGGAGGACGAGCTAAAGCAGCAAGAGCTGCAGTAGGGAGCTACAGTTGAGCGGTCGACCTAATGCAGTGTCTAGATAATGCACAACTAAATACATACAAGAGTGTGCGTGTGTGTGTGTGTGTGTGTGTGTGGTAGAGTGTGTATATATATAGGTGTATAGCAAGGCCACTAACTATTGTTTGCAGGCTTCAAACAACAATAATAACAACGGCAACAGCAACAACAACAACATACAGAAGCCAAACATTAGCATACCCTATAAACATACGCATAATGATAACATAAGAGCATATTAATATTGAGTTAATAGATGTATCTGTTGAAATTTAACTACTATTAAGATATGCTAATAATTGTGCTACATTATTACTAAATAATCTCAAGAATACATTACATTATTCTAGGATATTATAGACCCCCTAAGTTCAAAGGATAAACAATATATTTATAATACTATATATGTATTATAAATAAATAATATATAATAAATAAACAACTAAGCAAAATTATACTTTAATAACTATATATTGAACAATATAGCACCATTCCTTCACAAAGAAACATCCTTATCGTTAGAGTGTTAGACACAATAGACAAATCGCGAACAAACCAGAATTAGGCTGATTTATTTAGTACGTATTTATATTTGTAATGACATTTGGCCTGTAGGCAGACACCTGGCTTGATAATGGCAGCTGATGCCCTGTGTTGCAGTCGGATATACTTAGTTATAGCTATATATATTATAAATACAATGTAATGTATATAATAGATACCGAGTCAGAGTTAAAGTATGGCAGTATCTTTGTATTCAATTTGGCCCTACGGCACGCACCTGGTGTTGCTGCTACTGCTGCTGTTCAATCGAATCGAAATGTGCGCCTCCTTTGAAAATCTATGTGAGTGTACTTGTAATGGTAGAGTGTTTGTGCATGTGTATGTGTGTATCTATGTGTGTGTTTGTGTGTCTGCAGTGTATCTGGTAGTACTGGCAGGCAGTGTAGCACGTTTCAGGAAGCACTTAAAATATTTGCGCACGCATGACTGATGATAACGCCCAAGCAACGTTCTTGCCACGATTATATCGGGAATATACAAAATATAGTATGTACACACATATATACATATATATATATATACAAGTATATGTTGTACATTGTGGGTACATATAAGCCTTATGTATATACATATATATCTAATGCACTTGTGTCTAGCAGTACGTGCCACAAATACCACCCACATAATTATTGAGCCAGCCCGTTAGTGCCATCAGGCACCTGATGTTACTTATGCTGCTTTTGATGCTACTGATGCTATTGATGCTGCTTTTACTGCTGCAAATTTATCGAATGTCGAGTGGCAAACAGCGTTGCCTACAAATAACATGACAGAAATATCAAAAGATTAAATAGGCCTCTAATGCTTTGCACGATTGGAAAACTGCACACAGTACATTAGATACAGTGATGCTTCCTCTGCAAAAGCATCGAAACGTTGCAACCCATTCGCCCTTCGAGCTTAATTGCATGCAGAATAACATTTAGACAAGTCAATAAACATTCGATTTGCAATGCTTAAATAACAATTTCTATGACTATCTGCATTACAAAGACCTTTTGGTACTGTCAATGGCAAGTTAACGCAGCAGGAAACGGAAATGAGACGAGCTACAGCTACAAAACAGAGGATACACCTGACAATGTAGTACCATTAAAAACAAAGAAAAAAAAAAAAAAAAAAACAACAACAAAATATAAACAATAAAATATAATATAATGATGCCAAGGGAAATGACAAGAAAACATAAATCAATTTGCAAATTATAATGAAAAGGTAAATGCTAATAAAATTGCCTACAACTAAAAATGAAATTTAAATATATATAAATTCGATGAATTTATTTCTCTTCAAATAAATATTTTTCATTGAAAATATATTTAATATTGCATACAAATATTGCAGAATAAAACTATATTGTTAAATGTATAACTTTGAATAAATATTTATTGTGTGTAGCAAAATCACAAAAAAACAATATTTGAATCATTGGCGTATGAATGAATAACAGATTTATTTACAAATGATTGCACTAATATCTGCTGCCGAAAAAGGTTAAAAAGATAAAGCTAATAGTTGAATATGAACAGAAAATTGTACAAAACAATAAAAAGAGAGGGAGAGAGAGAGATTGGTAGAGAGAAAGAGTGAGAGATAGAGATAGTTAGGTAAACCGGCATAAACTGCAGGAGGTTTTCCATCATTTTCTAGGTCAACTATGCAACGAATGCAACTGAAACAATCAGATATTATATCCAAAACCCCTACGATGCAGCTTTTGTGATTGAGTCAGGTCATACATCAAAGTCAGATTAGTTTATCTTTAATCTGAGACAAAACCGAAAGTAACACGTAGATAAACAATACTACGTGATGATGTTGAAATTATAATTTTCTTTAGATAATTTTCTTCAGCATAAATGAAAACAAAGAGAGATTGTCATGATAAATGAAAGACGATTATGTAGAGAACTGGTTCTATGCGATACGCAACAGACATTATAATTATTTTCTTTTTTATCGGACAACAAACACTACTTAACAACACCCTCCTTCTCTCCCTCATGTGAGTGTGAGCGCAATTTGTGAGCATGGGGGAAGAAGCATTGCTGCTTTCTACTTATATTCTTTCATTTATTTGCTTTTCTGGTGTATTTTCGCAAAATCAGTTAAGCGCATTTGATGACAAAGAGAGAATGAAAATAAATAATATATCATAGAAAATAACACGGAATATGATGGCAGTAAGAGAATAATAGTACAACAACAACGAGTCAAGAATAAATCGGAACTACTTAGAATGAAAGAGGAAGAGACGTAAAGACGAGACAACAGAAATATAAAGATTTAGAGACTGAGTGAGAGAGGAAGTGGTTTAGAGCAAGAAATAAAAGAAATAAGGGCTATTATCGTTATTACGTGAGCCAAATAGCCAACAACACAAACCACTGTGACAAGAACACGAAAAGCAACAGCAACAGCAACACAAACAGCAACAACATTAGGAATAATAACAAAAAAACAACAACATGTGGAAACTATGGCATACATATTAACAAACAATAACAACAACACGTTTCCCAAGACAATGCAAAGAGGCAACAGAGACAGACAGAGAGAGAGAGAGAGAGAGACATGATGATGATGATGATGATGACAAAGTCACCCAAAAGTGCACAGACTCCCCAATCCATACTTAGTCCCACACCCTCTCAGTTTTCCTTTTCCCCTCACTATTTGTTCTTCCCATGCCTCTCTCTCTCTCTCTGTCTCCCTCTCATTCCCTTTCTCTGTCTTTTCCCCTCTGTATATATTGGGTAACAGGCGCCATAGCGGAAGTAAAAGCTTGTGGCAACAGGAGGGGGCAACAGCCTGGAAGTGATTTCAGTAAGCACTTATGGCACAAGCATTTTACTGCTTGTATTTATATATATAATACCCCTACTATATATGTATTACACACACACACATATATAGAGTATGACATAGTATATATATCCTAACAGAATCAGTGCACGTACAGGCCAACTGGACGCTGAGAGTGCACTTATCGAGTGGTCAAAAACTAAATTCTAAACAGCCAAGAGACGTGGCATGTGCTGCACGCCAATCACAAATATTCCGGCCAACAAAAACCAAATTAGCTCTGATTTTAGGGAATAGCAACAACAACATCAACAACAATAATAGCAACAAAAGCAACAACAAACACAACAAAGGCATCGACAGCAACAGCCACAGAGACAAATTACACTTTACGGACAGTTTTGGAAATTGGAAATCACTCAATGTGGCAAATCAAAAGTTTTTCAATGTCGTTGCAACGATTATGTCATACAAATTAGTGAACATTGTAAATGATTTGTATATTTATTTAAATATAAACTAGGGAATTGGAGGTATCCACTAATGAGTTACTTAACATTTAAAGTTATAATAGAAACATTGATACATATTGTGAAACTTTTTTATATAAATTAAAAAATGGCATTTACATATGTATATAATAAAATTGTAAAATTAAGTAATTGTAACTCTTATAACTCTTGTAACTCTTATAGTATATATTTATATTTTTAAAAATATAAAGGAAAGCTTAAGTTTTTCTTTAGAATTTTATCAATAAGATTGATTGATGATAGATTGATCTCTCTATACCAAAAACCTCATCCATTTTCTACTAAGGCAATCTGTCTAATATATTCTTTCAATCAATAAGTGCTGTACAAATATTGAACACAAAAATTTCATTTGAAATTCAAAAATGAATAGAAAAATATTCAAAACGAATTACCGATTGTAGTCCTTGTAATTTCAATATCACTGAAACGATTCGAGTAGTACATCTACTGGAGTATGCTATCTGAGAACTTCAGCCAGTATTACTCATAAATAACTGAGAGTACTCTATAAAAAAACAAAAATGTACAAAAAAAAAGGGGGCATAAAAATTGGATGCCATTATGAGAATTCACAGCAAATTCAGAGATAGAGAGATGGAAAGAGTGTGAGTGTGCGTGGAACGATGGAGTTGCTATGGCAAATGCGCTGAGAGCGTTTAAATTTTTATTTGTTGTGCAAATTCTATTCAAATTACAATGGATTTTCTCGAAAAAAGGGAAATGGGAACAGCATATGTGTAACTGGATTGGGTGTGGCATGGCACGGCAAGGATTTTGAAGTGCTTATGCTGGGATTTAGTTATAAATGCCTCATGAAATCAGCCCCAAACACCAAAAACCCAAAAAAAAAGCAAAACAAAGAACAAACAAGCAATAAAAACGAAATACAATAAAAACAAGAAAGCATGGAATTGAAATTTAATGCAAATGTAAGTATATGTGCAGGCCTATAAGAGTATGAGTGTGTGTGTGTGTGAGTGAGTGTGGTTAATATATGTAGTATTTTTGTGGGCGTGGCATTAGCATTAAATATGTGACTTTTGTCTGGTTGCAGCCGTTTTGCTTTTATGTTATTTTCCTCCGATTTTTTTGTTTTGCTATTTATTTATATTTCAATTTGATTCAATTTACACGCAGGCAATAGGTAGGCGTATAACCCCCCCATATATATGTACCCTATGTGTCAACGTGGGCCAAGTGTGGGTTGAGTGGGTGCAATTGTTATTGTAGTGAACCTTTAAACAATTTCATTTTTATTGTCGCGTGCAGCGAAAACAAAAAATAAAAATAAAAAAAAACCACGCAAAAGCAAATAATGTCACATGCCACGGCGTTGGCAGCCAAAAATCTGTTGCAATATTGAAATATATTTTATGAAAGGCCCAACTGGCATGGGGGTGCCCCACCGCACACTTATATATCCCATACGAAAATCTGCTATATTTCGAATTCTGCCCCACCCACCGAAAAAGAGCTGCCGCCTTCATGCTCTATGCCACAAAGTGGGTTGTCAACTGATGCGTGCGTAACGTCCTTTTCCGGATTTTCTTTACTTTTTTCTTTTTTATTTTAGCTTTTTGTAGTCGAGCGATTGTTTTTCCTTCTGATGATGCGAACGAAACCTGGGAGTGGTGGAGCCCATACGCCGCCTGTCGCCGCCCATTTTTTTTTTTTATCAACGTCTTTTGCTTTTATTGTTGTCGATTGTGTCACACACACAGAAACACACACACACACACACACATATATATATATTTAGTATCAGAGCACAAAACGGAAGCGGTACTCATATCCTCGAGGAAAAAAGTGGAAACCGCCCGGATCCGCGTTGGCGCAACC
>JBANCZ010000582.1:525-24996 GCA_037040025.1 Sphaerogastrella javana
TATCTGTCGCGCTTTTTGTCAGTCTCGTGGGGGATGCGTGTGTTGTTGAGCGCATGTTGTGGTGTGCGGGAAGGTGTGTTTGTCTTTTATCTCTCTCTCTCTCTCTCTCTCTCTCTCTCTCTCTCTCTATCATTGATAACCTGCAGCAATTTTGTCATTTAATCGTGAATATTTAGTGCGAAAATAAATATTTGCATATCTATTGTGATTTTGCTTAATGCCAAACCAGAATTTATCATCATGCCATCAGCTCATTTTACGTGTGAACATCCATAAGTATTAAGATTTTAAACACTTTACGAGCGTTTAATTGGGTCACGTTCCAAAAACTTTGAAGTTCTTATAAACCATTAAGGAGACAATTTCATCAACGTTTTACTAGACATATAAGTATAAACTTGTAGTTCTGCTTAAGCTTGTGTCATCTGTTTGCATAAAAATGTACATAAATCAATTTGTTATTGGACCATAAAGCTGTCAACCAGGCGAATTTATATGATTTATGCACTACATGATAGTAACTATACTATACAATTTATATGTAAGGTCACTCGGGCAAAGAGTTTCAAATGTTCCAGGTAAAAGAGATGGAGGACAGAAACTTAAGGACAGATAGAAGAACTTGTGCCAAGTGTATTGGAGATTGAAACTTGTTTTTAGAACATTACCAATTTTTGTAACTTTGTCTTTTCACTATAATCATGATTTTTAGTTAAAGCTTTGGAATTGAAGTCAAATAATTGAATATTAACAAACTATTTTATATTTGTAATGCCTGCACATATTTGCAGTTTGTTAAGCATCCACTGATTACTGATTTACTTCTGTAATTATGTTAGTTGCTCTTGAACAAATTGACCAAAGTTAAACAAAAGTTGGCAAAACTTTGTACTAACGTAGTTCGTATTTGGTAAAGGGAAAACTTGCTTGTAAAGAACTTGTGTAAGTGAAAAGTCGTCGCAAGAACTTTAACGAAAAGTGAAATTTTCAATGCACAAGTTGGTATTGAGATTTAAATAAATTTAAATAAACACAACGTGGTACGCTTTTAATTATTTGGAATAACAAAAACGTAAAGTTAGGAAAATTGATTTTGGGTAAGGGTTTCTTTTAAAGTTCACACAAACAAGTACGAGACAATAACAAAACACAAAAAAGGAAGCTACTGCTAAACAATATCAATACAATATACATTGTAATATGCTTCATTTGCATGAAATACAAACATACAACCATATAAATCCACACACTTATATATACAAAGAGAGCCAGAAAGAGTCGAATTGAGAGACTGAGAGACCTCGTGTGTCAGAAGCAGCCTAAGCCAAACGCAGCAGGAGAGTGCCGCAAAGGCGCAACAGGCGCAGACAGAGACAGACAGAATGAGACCAAAAGAAGCTTCAGAAATTAGGCTTAATGGTATATGTATTAAATTAAATCGGTTTATACGAAATGTGAATAATAAAAAAGGAAGAAATGCCACACACAAAAAAATGAATATAACGAAAAGCGAGATAAAGCACAAAGAATCCCATTTCGAAATTCAAGTTGCATTCAAACCGCTCAACAATGAGATCAAAATCAGTTGAACTTTTTATATACATAATACCAGAGCTAACTGATTCTAAGCATAAGCGATAAAATGCAGGCTTAAAGCCTTAAACTTAAAGCTTTTGCATGAACTGCTTAACCGTTTGTACTCATCCTCATAATTTTTCTTCTTCCTTTCGTCTATATAAGATAAAGGCTATTTTCTGCAAATTGTGCCACCAATTGTAGTTGCCTTAGCTATAGCTGTAGCTGTATATCTAGGGTCCTGTCGCACGTTCCTCATATACTTTCTTGTCTTGTCACACACAATAATTTCCGGCTGGCAATTTCCGTTGGCAAGTGGGAATTTACTTCGGAATGGCCTATAAAGAAAGCAGCATTCGCAGAAATAGGCAACTCAATGAAAGGGACGCACTGCATGAAGTTCATGAATTGGTCGAGTATTTTTATTAAAGCCTGATAAGATGGGTGTAAATGGGTCTAGGGCATGCCCAACTACAGCATGACTAATAAAAGGACGAACAAAAATTTGTTTTAAAATCATATACTAAGATTTTGATAAAAACTTTGTAGGTTATATTATTGGTAAACCATTCTTTTGAATAGTTTTATATTTTTAACTTATGTATAACAAAACTCTTCCAATTTTAAGAACATGCAAAAGGGTATCATCATATTTGTATAAGTGCAAATATATATGCAATATGTTGGCCATAAATTTGTTACCACTTCAGACACTTCCACTATACAAGCCACTATAAAGGTTGACAATTTAATACGACTGTCTGCTGAAATGTAATGCCATCTTAACACTATATCCCATATATACAGATACAGACATAAATACATATACCACACTTGGAGTCATGCTTGTGGGCGAGGGAATAAAAAGGAGAATCGCATTAAGCAGTACAGTATTAAATATTGTATAATGTTGCACTCGCTGCTCCCGTAGCCCTGAGGGTCACGTGTACTATATATATAAATATATACATATATTTATATATATAGTATGTAATAACACGCATAAGAGTTAAGCGTAGAGTCAAGGTAACAGTATAAATATGTATAAGCATTTCGTGGTATTTTGCTGCGGGTGACAATTAGCAGCTTGAATCATACGGAATACTTTGTGAGCTTTAGCTGATAAGCCGCACATTCAAACAGGCAGCAGGAATATGTATATATAGTAGTACGAACACAGAAACCGAAGGTAGAAGAGTACCACTCGGATATCACAAAGTCAAAGTTGAGCGCATTAAAAACTTGCTGTGATTTGTGTTTTTCTGTGTGTGTGAGAGAGGCAAAAATAGAAAAATTAAGCAAAGGAATGTGAAAAGTTTAATGAATGTGTAGCATTTTATGAGTGGAAAGAGCATTAATTTAGCAGTGATTACAGGCAATGTGAATTCGGTGCGATTTCAGTTGAGGTTTTTTAGTTGAGGTTTGCTTCAGCCACAAGATAAACGCTAGCAAAAACTTTCTTGATTTAGTAGCTAAAAGTTAAAGCGAAACAGATTTTAGCTAGTCTTAAACACAGTTAAGCCAGAGCTAAAAAAAAAAAACAAAAAGGAAAACAGTGAACTTAAATTTTGCTGTAGCAATTTTGGAGCAGTCAATATGTTGCTGCTAAAGCAACTTGAACAGTTTTTTGTTACAGAAATTTATGATGCTCGTTAATATGGGTGGGCATCTTTTTGGGCACTCGCTCGCCCTCTGGTCCGGCTCTGTTTTCTGTCATATAGGAGATACAAAATTTTTACAAGCCTATATAACTGGGCTATAAATTTTAAAGCTCCACATTTCATTTACCAGAACAAATTTTCGAAGCAGCTACAAAAAAAAAAAAAAAAATCTCTACTCTTCGTTTAGATCTTTCATTTTTTTTGCAATTTGAGCAAAAAGAAAAAACCCTAGAAGCAGTACAATACAAGTTTTTGCTGTCTGCTCATAGCTCCAACTGTCAATATTGTACTTGCATCAATGTCAAGGCTGTTCAAATATAATGCCAATAATTTACAATTGATTAGCTGCGACAGCATCCCAAACGCAGAAACAATCGCGCAGAGCCCGCTCAAATGAGGCAGATATACCACAAGAGCAAATGGGAAACCCTCTACAGTCACTGACCTCTGTCCGAAGCTTTAAGGGGGGAACTCTAGCGAAACTTTAAGAACTCTTAGCATTTTATTTCCTTCTTTATTTTTTTTTTGTTTGCTCCCAATGGCAATAAATAATAATAGCTCATTTCGTTTTCAAGGTTTTGTTGGCACACACAAATTTCACAGCTTCCTGGAACACAATGAATAGCTTAACGTTCAAAGTTTTTTTAAAAATTGCTACAAAAGTTGCATGCATTTTAATAAGAGTATAAATATTTTGAATAGTACATATATATGCTATAATATGTTTAATTTATTAAGGTTAATGAATGCATTTAATTTATGAACTGCTAAAAAGCCACACGAAATAAACTTTCGCACACATTCATTCACAATAATAATATGAACAGCATTAATGTTAATTTAATTTTCAACGCTTGTTATTGTTATTATTGTTGTTATTGTGCAATGCAATTTAAATTTCATAATTATAAATTAACATGCCATAGCAAACAAAATCAACAAAAGGAAAAAGGAGCAGCAACTGCCAGTAAACATGGCATCCGCATTTCATTAAGCGATTCAGCGGAAGCGCGTTTCAAAGTCGTCATAAACACACACACAGAGACACACTCATACAGATACACACGCACACAGATACACACAAACACATTGACACTGATTTTAATAACTTTATAACACACATACCAAGAGACACACCCACACAAGCCACACAAAAATGATCGCTGGTAATTTTAACTCGACTCGGTAAGAATGAAACTTAAAATGACACAAATTAAATTTTGCGGTGTTGTCTGTTGGGTAAAGGTAAAGGTATAGGTGCAGGTGTGTGTTTGTATGTGTTTGTAGGTGTAGCCTTTGTTGCATTGTATATATTACAGTCGGTAGCTTAATGTAAATTGAGATTTTTTTTAGAGATTTAGTGAGCGTTTGTAATATATACACTTGATTTCATTTATGTGCAGACAAAAAAACCTTAATTTGCATTTATCTACTGCTGCTGCTGCTGTTGTTGTTGTTGTTGTTGTTGTTGTCCATATGCAAATGTTTAAGCAGCTATAGCGTATTGCTGACAGCACATTAATATCAACAAAAAGAATAAGTAAAGACAACATAAAAATTTATTTAGCAGTCTTTGCTGTAAAGCCCAGAACTCTACCAAATACTTACGATATTGTCTTCCAGATGAGACGGGAGAATGAGATTGCCACAGCAATTCTGCTGATAGCAGCACAGTCTCAGTTGATACAACACGTTATATTTGCTTTTTTTTTTTTATATATGTATTTGTTATTGTTGTTATTTTTATGATGTTTTTGTTATTTTTGTCGTTGCCATAGCTGCTGACACTGCGCGTTAAATTAAAAGCCAATATGCGGCATAAAATCCTCCAACCTGGCAGGCTCCCGCAGAGGTTTCATGTGACACCAAAAGGATGAGCTAGTACAAGCGACAATATATATGTATATATATATTTATATATGTATATTTGTATGTGCGTGTGTGTGTGTGTGGGTGCGTGTGTGTGTATAGAATGACAGCATTATTGTGTCGTTACAATGTGCGGCATGTTGTATGTGTAAGAAGCAGGTGCACGGCAAGCAGGCCTTAGCTGCTTTTGATTGCCGCATGACACTCGATAGACCCAGAGAAAGAGAAAGAGAGTGATAGAGAGAAAGATTGAAAAAGAGAGAAAAAGACTTTGCCACGCTTCAGCCCTGTTCCTTCCGCCTTTTGCTGCAAGTGTGTGCGTTCCCACGGGCTGAATGCTCCTTATTTGCCTATGTCTATATATGTAAGGCATAATACAAGCGCACACCTTTGCACTCACCTCTAGAAACTCAAGTTCAAAGTGGGTCTCTCTGTGTGTCTGTTTGTGTGGCGGTAAATGCTGCTGGCAAGACAAAAGGCAGGCACGAGCAAGCAAAGGAGGGAGGACCCTAAAAGAACTCAAAGTATCTGCATATTTCTATATGAAGTTATTTAGTTATAGATACTAGCATCCCATATACACATACACATATATGTGTGCTTATGCATTGTGCTATAAATAAAAAGCATGCGACACAATATATTGTTGATGCTGTAAATATTTCCGTCTCATCTTGCCACACAAACACTCACGCACACTCATGCACACACACACGTGTACGCATCTATTTATTGAGTGTCAGTGAATCGTGGTGGGAATAAAAAAGAATTCAATTTGCATGCATTAAAGGTCACATGCTGTTCCTTGTTGTTTGTTTTAAAAATAAACAGAGAGGCAATAAACAAATGACTTAAATTTAGTCGCCAATACAAAGTAACAGCTGCTCACAAAAAAAAACACAAAAATGTGTAGTCTACTTTCGAGGGCGTTGAATAAAATATATGCATGACTTTGACTATAAAAACTACATATATACTTACATATGCTATGTATATATTTTCTGTTTCAAATATTTATAATTAAATAAATTTATTTAAATTTAAAATTTGTAAATTTTTTTTTTTTGTTTTAGATTAATTGATTTAAATAATTTAAGCGCTCTAATACGCTTTTAATGGTTTGCTTTTCTTTGTTTGTTGAATCAGTTAAGTACTCATTCATTCAGTTCCAATTTTGTTGACTGTCGTTTCGTTTTTGTTTTCTTCTCCAAATCAAATAAGTTCAATATCCTCATTTGCTGCTACTCATGAATAAATTATCCTGATTACTTAGCCCATACGAAGAGACTCCAACCCAAAACGTCGCTTAGCAGCTACTGCGCAACGCCCAATTAACGCACCTTCCGCACAATGTCAGGTAATTTTGTTTAGCTCAAACCCTGCACACCTTTTAAATATGTATTCTTGTGTTGTAGTTGTTGTTATTATGGTTGTTTCTTGTTGCTGTTGCTGTTACTGTTGGTAAAGGCAGCCTGGCTGACAGTCTGAGATTTATTACCAGGCGTGAGTCGAAGCGAATGCTAATAGTCGTTGCTTCTGGCTTGCTGCCTAAAACAATCTATACCCTGTAAACTGCATAGTCAAAGTGACAACACAGTTAAAATTACAGAAGTTAAATACATTTTTAGTAATGTCATAAATATACATATAAAATAAATAAATTTGTATATCAAATTTAAAGTACGCCCTTACCTTAAAAAATCTTAAATTAATTTTTAGTAATGTCATAAGTATATATAATATATTAAATAAAGGCTATTTATACTAAACATTTAAAGGACGGCCTTTCCTTAATAAATTTTAATTCAATTTTTGGTATAAAGAATGTTTAAAAGCTGGACCAACTTTCAGGTTTTAGTATAGTTTTTTTTTAATAAATCTTAAATTACTTAATAGTAGTAATAGTCCTAAATCACTTATAGTAATTTCAAAAGTATAAACATTATATATAATAATAAATAGTATATAAATTCTAATTGTATGGAAAATTTTTAATATGCTCTCGGCTACTCGAAACTTAGTAAAGGATATCTAAGAGCTACATCATATCGTGCTTGAAATATCTTTTACCTTGGTTTTCTTATTGTTTTAAATACTAGTGAATTTTGCAGCAGCAGCTGCTGTCGCCTAATACCTATTGCTTAATACATTCAATGTATGTGTGTGTGTGTGTATATGTATGTGTATGTGTGTGTGTACCATGTGCTTGGGATTAATTAAATTTTACGTTGGTTTTAAAGCGACCTTCAAACGAACTGTGATAAGCGTGCCACAGACACAGGGTGCAGCTGCTTGTCTCTTCCGTATGATTGACAACTTGCTCAGGCTTTTGTGCTGCAGTCAATGTTATTATTATAATTCCAAGCTTTCTTGAACTAATCGAATCAAGCATTGAGCATTTTTATCCGATGTAGAGGATATAGCATTAGGGAAATGTCATCAAACATTTTGTGTAAGCGATTTTCAACGATTACATTCAATACTCAAAATTTAGTTTTTCCACAGCGAGACTGAGTATTCATTTTCATAATTTTGCATGTGCCACATGTGGCAAGAACGACAGCAGCAAAATACAGACAGTCAGACAGAAATAGAGACTAACAGTCAGACAGACAGCCAGACAGACAGAATCAAAGCACAAAGGCTTCCACTTATGCAAATGCCTTGACTCAACTCAAACTCGACTTGCGTCGACTATATACCATCTGAGCGTTTGAGTACAGATAGACTGTATTGCCACACGGCCTGCCTGTTTTTTCTTTCTATTTTCTTCTTTTTTTTCAGTTTCAGTTTCAGTTTCGAGTTTCGATTTTGCTGTTGCTTTGGCATTTGCTTTTCCTTTAGGGTTTGGGGAATTCAAAATGGAATTGGAATTTGCAGTTTGCAGTCTGCGCTGTGACAGAACGTTAACTTTGCCAACGTCTGACCGAAGAGACAAATGTAATTTAAATTGTATAAAAACGCACAGAATGAATGACACAGAAATAGACATAGAAAGAGGGCAAGGGGAAATGGGTAAGCCTGTGCGTAGATCTAAAGAGAAATAGACTTAGAGACATTGCCTCAGTTTGATTCTAGGGAACAGGCAGCTGCGGCTAGGCAAAAGATTATTGATTGGAAACTGTTTGCAACCAGCATGCCGCATGCGGCATGTGTATATGTGTGTATCTGTGTGCGTGTGTCTCTCTGTATGTCATATGTATGCATGTATAACATTATGTAGAGTAAACATTAATTTAACTCCATGCCTATTACTTATGATGAACCCTTGGTAAGCGCCTAGAGACATGGAATAAAATTAAACATAACACGCTTACAATAATCATAATAAATTTATAGAATGTTTAATATAATTATGTGATACGTTAAATTACAAACAATGCTTCAAAATTGAACAAACGTATATAATAAATACATTACATACATATTTTTTTTATTAGAGCTATATCATCTTTTGCAGTCTGTCTAAAGTTTATTTGCAATAAAACGTTTAATTTCTGGTAAGAGCATTTCAAACAGATTCATCAACATCAGACACAAAATATACACTAATTGCACAAGTGCTTTTAATTAATGTCTGAAACAAGTCTATATAAATATATATATAAAGTCTATATAGAAATTCTCAGATAGCCACTGCTGGAACGTGCGACTAATTAGACAGAATAACAGCGACAGCCACAGATGAAATTTCTAAATTTAATGAGCAACAATGAAAATTACTTCACTTAATGAGTAGATATATTTATATAATTGTTCATGAAATATGTCTTACGTACAGAATAATGAAAATGTAGATTATGTACAATTGTTGGCATTGTTAAAATTCGCACTTATTTTAATAATATTTAACATTTCTATTACATTTATCAGTACTAAAAGCTTGCTCAAAGTAATCAAGACAAGACTATCAACTTGTGCATTGTTTTAAGTTTACAATTACTTTAGATAGAATACTATATATTTTATTGTTATTATAGTTTGTCAATTGTTTACAGTTTTTCATTTACGTATAGATTTATTTCTTTGTTAATTATAACAATACAACGATACTATAAAACAAGTCCACCATCATACGTATATATACTATATAAAAATGATGACTAAAACTTGCGCCTAGTCATTAAGTTAAAAGCTTTCGCTATTTATTTACCATAACACAAAGGCAGCAAAACTAGATATAGTCACAGATATAAGCGGAGTCATGTATTAGTAAATGAATGTGTATGTGTATGTGTGTGTGGGCATAAGCCCCTACTGCTACTAGAGTTTCTAATGAGCCGAAAAAGCAATCGAAATTTAAGCATAAATGTTTGGGTTTGAGCTCGCTTTAGCCATGGCAGAGAAAGCGCAGCTGTTGTCTAAGTCGAGCGTGTCATGTGGGCATTGGCTCAGGGTCAGAGTTGAGTTTTCATTGAAAGCGTTTGAGATAAAAGAGCACAGTTCTATGGAAAACACTTCCACTTGCCAAGTTTAAAGCAACAAAGTGTGTAGACCAGATGTGCTGGTGCCTGTGTGTCGACACGTGTTTGTATTGCTTATGTTGTTTCACAGGGCTGCTGCTTAATAAGTGCACAAACTATAGTACAAGCATGTCTAACGTCTTTTTATTATCGCAATTATTCGGTATTCATGTGGCACGATTAGGGTCAAAGGCAGCCATATGAGCAGTACAGCTGAACAAATGTATAAGAATGTCTTTAAGAGCAAAACTTGATGATCACAGACAGACTGAAACTGAAAGAAATAGAGGAGCTGAGGAACTGAGAAACAGAGCATTGTCATTAGCATACTTGAGCAATTGCTGGCAAACAATGCAGCATGCATAAAAACACTTAATTGTGCCTGGCCATCAACGTGGCTGAAGGCTCACACTCGCCATGGAATGAATCCTGTTGCCAGCACAAATACCAACAACAATAACAACAACGATAAAGAAAAAAGTAAATACCAGAGCCTGACTGACGGCAAGTCCCACAAGGGCATGGTACATATAGTACGTGAAGGGCTTTAAATGTTTCATGGCTCTATGTTTAGCAGCCACAGCGTTTTGGGATATGTACGTTGAAATTGCAAATTAAAGCCTTAAATATACATGCGGCAATGGTGAAGTGGGTCCAGTGGTCAACTGGTCAAGTGGTTGTGGTTGTTGGTCTTGGCATTTTCAATTATTGAAGCGCTTTGCCGTTTGCAGTGTCACAAAATATTTCCATTAAAATTTACGCTTTGCAATTGTTGCCAACTCATTTGCCAATTTCATATTTTTTTCTTCTACGGAAGCTGAATTCAGCTGTAAGTTGGTCTTTAATGCGCTCAAATGAAGCAAAAACGAGTTTTATATTGCACGTAACAATTTCGTTTACATAAATCACTCATACGTCAAGGTGTACGACGAAGTATTATGCTGCAAGTAGTTGCGTTCCTAGCTCTGCGGCTTGAAGCTGTTCCTGTAGCTAAAACTGTTGGCCTGGCAACCAGTTTTGACGGGCCAACACGCAAGCAGCATGACACGAACTAAATGATGATTTATGAAAGTTCGTAATGTTGACGTTACAATCGGAGCAAGCTAGAGGAGGGAAGCTAAATGAATATGCAGCCCAGAGGGGCAAAAGTTTAGCACTGCGACTTGAGTTTAAAGTTCAAAAATGCTCTTAGCTAAACACGAGAATAAAAAAATCCTTAATGTGCATATCACAGAGATATGATTTGCTTAGTTTTTGGAACAATTATGTTTGGAAATTTCTCTCTGTGCTTGTAATTTAAGTCAGTTTCTCATGGTTAGCTACAAAACAATTTGCACCTACAACCAGAAAACCTGAACCCTGGCCTTGTTTAGCCAGTGTTGCCCTTTGGGTTACGTGATCCGAGAGCTAAGAGCAAAGAGAGAAACAGAGGAAACCCCAAAAATAGTCGTTGTAGTTGTTAAACTTTTTTTATCGAGCAGATCGAAAAAGTTTTGAGATTCTGTTGGCGATATTCAGCCCACAATCACACACACTCACACACAGTGTGTGTGTTATGTGTTATATAAGTAGTGCAAACATATGCTGTTTATTTGTGTACAGTTTATTGTGTTGTTTTTCCTGTGTGGCTTGGGTATGAAAAACTGAAACTGGAACTGTATTATTTTAATGCGAAAAGTTTAATAAGCATGTAAATATTTATTGTTGTCTTTTTAAACTGGGTTTCGGAATGTTGTGTAAATATTTAATTAAATCTTACTTATTTACCAATTTGAGCTTGGGTGTTAATTGTTGACCCTTTTTGGACAATCGAGCTGTAGGTTCGAGTATCTCATATAAATAGAATTCAAATGGGGAACTGCTACTGACAGGCGGCTATCGAGGACATTGGTTGACCCAAAGTAAACTTGAAAGCAAATGTGAAATGTAAAACTTTAAATTTGTCAACCACAAAAGTGCTGACATAGCTGAAAAGGACACGAGACAACAATTAAGGATTACATTTTACTTTAAATTACAATAGAGACAAAACTTCTACTCGCCTGCAAACTGTTGGCCCAAGATAAATAACCAAGAGCCAACAATCAACAACAAACAACAAATAACCACAGCCCTATAGCCACAGCTAAGCGGCAGACAACTTTTAACAAAAACAACAAAAGCCACAATAGTCAAACAATAGCCAAAGAGTAAAAATATACACTCTGCTCATCCCCTGCCATCTCCTCTTACAGCCTTGGCGACGACACGTTCTGTAGCTCAGGTAAATACTCAAAATTTTGTCAGCCCCAATGCCAAGCAGACAATGTACAGTCCAATAGCCCACATCTCAAACATTTTGTACATTTCCTTACCTTGTGTGTGGTCAGCAATTTGTAATTGAGTGAGCTCAGCTCAACTGAACTGAACTTAACTGTACCAGAGCTGAGGTGGCTGAGAAATTGTTGTGAGGAAGGACAAGTTGAAGGTCTGATGTACTATTCAACACAAAGTACGAACATGTCAACTACATTTGCATGACAACAGTTTGGTTTTTGGGTAAGACCAAGACCAAGACCAAGACCAAGAGCGAGAGACCAATGCCAAGACTATCATATATCTATATAGCCAACATGTCATAGCTACTATATGACTAAATGTGTCATATTGCTAAAATGCACTGCACTTGTGCTAAAGTGTACCATTTAGTAGAGTTATTCATGACCTGTGTCACCTTCACCATTCGCATGGAACAGATACGTTTGTTCACTGAATATGCCATGGACACATTGCACTGGCATCTTGTTCGAGTAAATGGCAGAAGCCTAGCAGTTCAGGGCATATGGGCAAATTGCAATTAAATTTATCGAATAATTGATTTTACAGTTCGTTTATCGTTTGTAGTTCTTACACTCGTTCGAGCACGCACTACTGTTCTTCCCATATGTGCTCTAACACTTATTTCTCTTGTACGATTTTTAGTCAGAACTACCTAGAGACCACATGCAGATTCTCATTGCTTTCCGGGCAAAAGTATAGTGAAATTTCAATAGAAAAGTCCCCAAGCATTGCTGACATATTAAAAACTTCTGCTTTGTGTAGCAGAAGGTAAATTAAAACTGTTATGGATATAAGAAGGGTGAAAGCTTTTTCTTGTTAATGGTATCCAAATATATATTCATAATTCGCGATAAGTAATTAAAATGATTTTTGCAGTAACTTGTATTAATCTCTTCTAAAAGCTGGTGATATATATCCCAATCTATGGTGCAAGGCTGCACCATATTTAATTCAATGTGAAATTTTGGTCAAACCACAAGTAATGTAGCTAAACTCAGATAATTACTGCAATCAGAATTAAATGTATAGCATACAGATATAATATGTATATATTGATATATGTAATTGCGTAATCTGTTCCTTATTTGCCACATAATGGCGGTTTGGCAAATGGCAACTAATTAGAAATTGCCAAACAGTCTTGCGGTTGTTGTATTGTCTGCATAAACCGCAGGTACAGCGCTTGACTGCGGTCATAGCAAGTATTTTTGGGTAAATGCGACAAGCACCTGTGAGTGGCTGTCAAACGCAGTTTATGGTTATACACCCACACACAGACTTGTGCAAATACAGCTACAAAGTGCATGTAAAAGTTGCGAACGCAGTCATAAAACATAAAGCTAAAGCGTTGGAAATTTTCACGACCGCAAAAACAGTTTGCATAATTTGGTTTGGTTACCATGGATTCGCAGACATTTTGGCTTGAGAGTGTAATTAAACTTATTTATCAAGTGTGGGGCACAAAAACCCAAAAAATAAAAGCAACAAAAACCATGTAAATAAGCATTGCGCTCAGGTACATAGCTCATTAGACTTGTGGCATATGCGGCGTATGCGTAATATTTTTATGGCTTTTAGCACTTTTACTAAATGGATGGTCTACACTTGATGCCAGTTCAGTTTAGTCAGTTATGGTGTTGTTGAGGTGAGTTATATGTTATATATATAGACTGTAATGCAAAGCTGCTTGGGTAGATAAATACTACGTTAGGGTAATTAGGGTTTACTTAAGCAAAAAGGTGCTTATACGAGCAGAAGTTGTAGTGAAAGCTAAAATCTTGAGATTTTGTTTGAATAGATATAACTTTTTTGCATTTATAAATACTGCCGCATATAACATTTTCTGTATTATAATGCATGACAAAGTTTGCTTTGTTTAATTCTATATTTGAATATTTTTTGATTTAATACAAGTTCAGTTTTTGAAATTTACCACATTATTTTTCAACTATCGTGTAGTATATGTAGTATTTATTTAAATAAATGAACTGCAAATGTTGAAAAATAACTTAAATTCTTAGCATTAATCTTAGCTTTTAGCTGCTCAAACCCCACGTCAGGTGTCAAGTTCAACAGCTGCCCGAAAGAGTCAGCTCAGGGTCTACAGATTTTGTACACCTGAAGAGTAAAATACAAATGATTTGCATATCTTTCTTGGCTTCTTAAAGCCAAAGTAAAGGCCACAGGTTATTCATTATGCACAGCACGTACAATATGGAAGAATATATACATGAGTGTATGTGCGAGTTTGAGTGTTTCTGTGTATGGGTGTATGTTTAATGTGTGCAAATATTTGAAATTTACATTTGCACAATCTTTGGCCAACAGGTTATTAAGCACGAATTGTTTTAAAATTGATTAGGAAAATCTTTTGTTGGATTTTCCTTCGACACACATATACATACACTCACCTCAAAAGCCGGTCACTTTTATATTTAACATTCATATGGTACACTTGAATAACAATAATTATAATGCAATTGTTACAGATAATTTGACATAGAGCCTGAGACTGAACATTTAATTGAACTATGGCAGTGACTTAATTTAATTTGCATCGATTTACGCTTTTGGCTTTTGTGTACACACACAATTTGATAAAGGTAAAACACCAAATGAATATTAAATTACCGAGTACCTAAGCACTCACTCCTTGATAAATGGCTCATTCGTTTCTGGCCGGAATTCTGTTCAAGCCGAGCAATTAGTGCAACCAAGTTTTCGTTCATGACAGATGAAAATTTATGCAATTGTTAGAGTAATAAATACAAGCTTAGGATAGCAAACATTTGGAGCTTGTTCTGAGAAAACTCAATTAATTTTTGATTATATAAAATCAAAAGGGCAACAGTAGAAAGCCATCGACTCTAAGACATATTGAAATTATATAATATATAGTGTATTCATTAATGAATAATAATTTCTGTATTCATTTCGAATTTTATTAACGATAGAAATATATATTTTTTTAAATCGGTATGCATATATATGAATGTAAACTTACTTTTATTTAATACTCATTATACCCCTTTTCAACTTATATGTTCAACAGTTGCCTTGCATGCCTGAACAAACATAGGATATTCAAACAAACGTAGCTGCTTTTATGATTTATCACAACACTAAGTAAAACATTAAAGCTGTTTTAAGGTCCAGCAAAGCAAATGACTTTAGTGCCATAAACACATTAAATTGGAATTGAAATTCTCTCTATTAGTTGAAGAACTCAGAGCTGTCAATAGTAAATGCGCTGAAATGTGCCAAAATGTGAGATGAAAACGCAGTGATGGCAGCATTTTCACAGTGCGTTGAAGCTGCCAAACGAAGGACAACTGCAAAAATTGTCAAGCCAATGTATGTACATACATACACACATACACATATTACACAGACATACACATACACGCCAAATAGAACACTAAAAAGCTGGCTATGAAATGAATAATGTATGCGTTGATGTCACGTTAACCGCCTTCGTCCCAGCCTCACGCTCTTATGCACAAATTACCTGTCACTTGTGCTTATGTATGAGCATGTGAGTATGTGTATGTGTATCTGTATGTGTGTTTGCATGTGTATGTAGTAGTAGTAGTAGAGAGTGCTAGAGTGATACACCTAGTGTCTCCTGGCAAAAGTTATACAGGTGCGAAGTGGCAGCGCGTATGGCCCAAATACTATATACTATATATAATAGAAGGACATGGAAGGCAAAGGACAACACAGGACACTTCTAGCATCTGTTGTGGCAATGCCATAAATCTGCTCTAGCTGTGCCGATGTAGCCGTAGCTGTAGCTGTTAGCCATGCTTAAATTTATGGCCAACATTTGCCTGCCATGTGTGCGTATGCCACATTCTGTGAAGTATGTGCAACAGTTCAACTCGACTCAACTTAACTCAACTCAATTCAACTCAACTCAACTGTGCGTGCAAACACTTAATTAACACACCATCATCACATGTTTAGTGTATATAGATGTGTGTGTATATATCTGAAACTGAATAGGAATTCATATAAATATTGGCTAATTAAACAGGCAAGCAACTGCTTATGCTGGTCAATTGATAGATAACTAATAATTCGCCATATGCCAGTATAAATCCTTGTAGTATTGCATCCTCGAATGAGTTAGTAGGTGCGTGTCGAGTCACTTGAGGGCATCGAGTGGTTACGCACTGCGCCATAAATTAAGCAGATCAAGTGAGTTCTAGTTGCTGTTGTTGTTGTTGTTGTTTCGTTGCGTGCCTGTTAAGTCATCAGACTAATTATTAAGCCCGACAGCAGCAGCACCCTCTCATTCTCATTCTTAGTCTCAGTCTCAATTGAAGCAAAACACCTGAGCGCCGACTTCAAAATTGTTTCATTCATTATGCAAAGCAGCATTTCCGTCTCTATAATCTGGACGAAGTGAAGCGAAGGGGGCTTATCGTGACACTGTGGTACGGATATGATGAAAACTAATTATTAATCATACTATATGATATACCACAACGCACACGACTCACGAAAATTGGATTAAATTCTATCTCATGGGAGTTGAAGCGACAATAAAAGCGACACGAACTTTTCGCTCATAAACTTAAGCACTTTCACGCAAAGATGTGCCATAAAAAAATTATTTTAATTTAAGCGATTGCTTAAAGCATTTTTCAACAACAAATACAATAACTCATAACTTTCCTTAAATTTTTTTTTTTTTTTTTTTGTGTTTTTCTGTTTCGCTTGGCCACAGCCAAGAGCAATGATATGGCACGCATTCTAATATGAAATTGGAAATGGGTTGATGCGCCCCTTTGGCAATGGAGACTTGCACTTTTTGCAACTTTTTTGCATTCAATGCAATTACAAACATATAATTCAATTAAAAAGTTCATAATGTAAACTTTGAGCTTCGCTTTGCTGCAACAGCAGCAGCACCAGCACTATCCATAAAATGTCAATGAACAATTTAATTAAATGTTGCGCATACGCCGTGTAGGCAGCGTATCAAAAAAGAATTCTATGAACAGCATAAAAACGCAACACGAACAATTTGCATGTTAATTAAAATGCAACAAAGTTTTAACATATTGCAAAAACAAAAACAACTACAACAATAGTTATGACCACACCATAGTTAGTTGAGACCGCAGTCGAAATGGATCTAAAGGGACAAATGTAGATATTTGTATGAATATTAATGATGATGTGAAAACGAAGTATATACATAGATCAAATCAGTGTGAGTGCTATATGAATGAATGAATGTTATTAATTATAGTCAGCAATTATGCGGCCGAGTACCTCTTCCAAGCACGTGCCTCTTGTTGACAAATTACCCACAATCACGTATTGAATAAATATCAAACAAAAAAAATAATCCAATCAAATGTATGAAATAATCAATAGCTTCAATTTATTGGCTCACATGTGATACCCTTTTTGGCAGTCCGATAATTTATGACATAGCACAAGGCTTCTAGCGATTTTTGGTAATTGCGCTAGTGCCAGAAAACAAAATATATACGTTTTTTACATGAATGTTATTGTAGAAGATCTTAAGACAACGTCAAAGTTTTTTATAAAGTGCAAGTAGCACTTGTCGACAAGTTTTTTGTGTGCTTGTTACCAATTTGTCTGTTTATTGTCCTTGAAAAACGGAAAACGGAAAACTGAAAACTGAAAGCTGAAAACTGGACAGTGGCATAAAGAAATGCCGTCTGGGTGTCACTGCTTGGCAAAAGAAAATTGAAAGAAAATATGTCCATCAATTGGAAAATGGCCAAGAATTTTAATAGCCAAAATAAACACATATATATGGTACACAGATCTATGCATATAGAGAAGCGAATGTGAATGCAATCAGCCAAATGACAGTGCAAAACTTTATAGCCAAATCAGAGTCATACAGTTTCCATGGCAGTTAGTAGGTGTGGCAGGACGTAAATGGGGGCGGACGGAGGTGGTCGTGCTGACTTGCTTAACATGTTTCTGCATAAATTGTATACATATACGTATGTCCCAAATGGCAATTGGCAACACGCTTCAGTGCCCATCTGTTCAATATGACCATCAAATATGCACACATAATGCCAAGGCAAATACTTATATTGAGGTAAATATGTTGCATTTGAACCTCCACCTCCATCACCCCGTCCTCTATGGTAAAACATTGAAAAAAACTGTTTGATATGCCACCATGCGCTCAACCGATGAAGGTTAAATTTCTATGCATAAGATAAACGATATGTTTATTATATCCAGTGCGGTAGTAGCTATGCTTTGCTATTATTTTAAATATTCCATTTAACAAATGCTGGAAATAAGTCAGATGTTCGAGTGTGTTGCTTTGGTAAATTTTAATGGAATTACTTTTGCAGAAATACGGCCAATAAACTGTCTATTGGTGTTATTTTTGTTGAACAATTGTTGTTGAACAATTTTTGTTGACATTTTGCGCCAATTTGTATCAACAATTATAAATTGTAACTGGCATCAGTTGGTTGTCAACAATGTCAAGGACATGGTATGAATGTTGGACAGGCGCCGGTTTCACTTATGATGAGGTTGGACCGATGTCGTTACACTGATACACTCAATGTCCTTGCAATAAGCTGAGCTTATCAGTAAAAGAAACACACACACAGAGAGACAAAAGTATGATATACCTTATAGAAATGAAAGTGCCAACGATAGACAATTCAAGTGATAAGTATCAAAGGCAATGTGAGATGGATAGGAAAACTTTGACTCGACCTTGTCATCTCTGATTGTCCCTGTTATGGATAACACTCACTCACTCTTTTTTCTTTAGCTCCATTGGCACATGGCAAATTATAACAGTCTGCCAATTGGACAGGCATATCAATTGAATTTCGTTTTCGTTGTCGTAGTCGTTGTCGTTTCAGTATCGCCTACATTATATTTATTTGCTCAGGCTCTATGGGTCGTTATTGTTGTAGTTTCTCCATAAGGCATTGAACTTTAACTGTGAGCATAGACCTCGCCTGATTGACCCTCTAGATGCGTGCCAACATAAAGAATAGAGAATAGATACCCAAAGTATTCAGTGCATGGGGTATAGTCTATACAAATTGTATTTATTGTTATTATTGAAACGCGATTTCCTCTTCTATTTTTGCTAAGCATTTTGGGGCGGATGCTGACACTGTAGTGCGTTTGATTTCCAAATTGACATCAATGATTGTTATCCTAAAAAGAAATGTGTTGATTGTAGCTTAATTGGATAGCAAGTATCTTGAGTAGTTATTGTTATGATTTCCGCAAGGCTAAGCGACTTCTGTTTGCCTGCATCCAAATGAGGATACACAAATTGTTGTTAATTGTTTAATATTATTATTTATTTTTATTTTTTTTTTTGGTTATATTCGTAATATTAATAATGTAAGACATTATTTAATAAATTATAATTAAAAGGAATTTAATCTTTTAATGATTATACATTTAAATAAAAGAATACTTTTAGTATTTTTCCGTTTTGGCTGGATGTGATTATATTGATCTACTTATATTTAAAATAAAATTAAAATAAAATACATTTAAATATTGTTTTGAAATAGTTGTGTTTCTTTTCAAGTCTAACCGTATTTGACTATACTCGTCTCTTTTTAATATATTGCATTATAAAGAGCGCCCGGACAACCTGGCTGTCAGCTCTCTCTTAAATACTGGTTATAGGGACTAATACTGGGAAATTTTTTCGTACATTGCTTCTTTTGAGCTCTAGCATCTCTTATTTGAGTTCAAAGTTATGAATGAAAGTAAAAACAATTTTGCTTTTCGAATTTATCCATTAAATGCACATTTTTGTTTGTACATCATTAAAAAACTAAAGGTTTTAATAAGATACGGAAATATAAAAAACGAAACAACTAAACAGTCTACTCCTACGTGATGTTCAACAATAATTAGTGAAGCGGCAACAAGTTGGTGGGTTTCTTTCGAGGAAATACCTTAATGAGGCGTAGCTGTGTTGCCCATAAGTGTGTGTGGCAGGCACCCTGGAGGCAGGTTGCCGCACGTAAGAAAAATAACACTTCAAATTCTGTTTAAATAAAAAGAAAAAAAAAACGAAAGTTGTATTTAAACAATGACTCGCAGAAAGCAGCAAATGTTACCCAAAACCCTGCTCAGGATAAGCGCTTAGTTCTTTGTCAGAGAGCCGTCAGCAATGAAACGCTTTATTCCTATAAATAAAACGAAGAATGTCTTGTAGATCCAAATAAACAATTCAAAGATACCTCCTTTCGATTTTTTAAGTGAAATTTTTAAATTTAAACTATCTTAACAATACAATTTGATAAATCATTTCAATTTATTTGCACTTAAAATGTTAATTTTAATATAAATATATCAAAAGACCATTTAGCGTTTATACCCAAGCCCATAAACCCTGCGAGAATTTTAATCTAACAAACAAGCTCTAGGACTTTTTTTATCCGCTTGTGTAGCTTGTTTTTATATTTTTTAATCTTATGCTTCCTTTATAGTTCCTCTGCCATTTTTATAGCTTGTACAATTTCAGCTGTTAGAGGTAGTAAATTATTAAGGCATGTGAGACGTGTCTGAATTTTGCTATATAAATTTCAACCACTTCACCCCTTTATTACGTTTCTGTTCAGCACAACGTGGCGTATGAGCAATTACGTCTACGTCATGTGGAAGTGCACATTCAATGACCATGCTGACCAGTGTATGGGCATGTGGTAATGGTAGATGGCAAAAAACAACAAACGGGAAATATGAGCACCGCTAAATGTCCGTATCATATTCATTAGACACCCTAATAATGACCAGTGTCAACTGTTTCGGGTACTCATAAAAATTCCACAAAGTTGATTTTAATATGTTCTTAATGGTGGACATAAAAATGAATGAATGCAACATCATGGATGCTCCTCAATTGGTAACTACAGTCAAAAATTTAATGCTCTATAATAATTTTAATATGGAAATTTCATCAATTCGTAGACTTTCCTAAAACAAAGCCTATTTCTTATCTAATCGCCTATAGTTATTGCTGTTATACATGTTTGTTGTCTTTAACCCATGATTGCCAATAAAAATATTATTCTTAAAATTCAATTGTTTATTGTCTGCTGTATTATTACTCACTCAACTAATGACTGCTGCGTGATAAATGAAATGCAAATATACATTCATGGTTCGCTCTATTTGATTACAAAGAGAAAGACTTCGAAATTTATTGAAAAAGAAACGTTAATTAAAGTGTTTTGTTTCGGTTTTTTTTTTTTTTTTTTGTTGCTACTTTTAAGTTACTTTGTCATTTACTGTCGCAAAAAATTTTGGCTAATCCGAGTATATAAGAAATTTTCCGTTTTTGGGGAATTCACAACAATGAGTTTCATTGGAAAAGTTTGCCAATCATAAAGTAGACAAAGTAAGAAGTAGTAAGTATGCACACCTTACGAACGAACGTCCAGCGGCAAGTGCAATTTTTTATATTACAAGTATGTAATCTTACCAAGAGATAGAAACAAAGACAGGATGCTATATATGTATGTATATACATATTATTTATATATGTCAGACTGTGTTTAGTGGTGTGTGTGTAGCTAAAGTTAGCATGTTCTGTTTTAAGCCTCACTCCGGCAAGAGATTGCTGAAATGAGCTATGTGCTTGGCATGCAAAAATAAACTCATCGAGAGAGTCGTATGGGGGCAAAAGGAAGTTGACCGAAAACTTCGGCACATAATGTATGGGAAGAGGAGAACGTTGCGGCTGGCTCAGGAAGTGTAAACATGTTAAATTCACAGGTGTTGCTAACTTAGCCAAGTTTTGCGGCCAAGTTCAGTAACGTATCTTTTGCGTACTTCTTTTCCTGCCCTGCATACTCGTTTTTTTCCATTGGTTGTGGCAATGCGCACACATTAAAAACGACGGCAATTTAATTAGATTTCGCTTCTGGCAGCTGCTAAAACAAAGCAAAAATCCGGTAAACAATTTTCAATTTATTTAAGCAAAATCTTTAGCACACCTGCAAAACCATAACCTAATAAAAAAGGCGCAAAAAAACCATAAGCAACAGCAAATACATTCCAGGGAAATCGAATCAAATGAAATGTAATCAAGCAGATGGTTGCGCTTTTCTCCGCTTATTGCCCCAGAGAGAGCGGGGGTGGCTTGTGGCTAAATGTACCGCTTAAGTCTTTTTAGTCAATCAATTTTCGAAACATTATATAAATTTTCTTTAGCTTTTTTTACCTACGCCAAATGAGTTACAAAACTCTCGAGGTCACCGTGGTTAAGCGCAAACAAACAACCGAGCCGAACCATTTTTCAAAGGGTTTTTCCAGGGTTTTGGGGCGCTTCTGTTTGTTGTTGGCTGTTTTTTTCTGGCCAAAAATTCATTCTCTTTGCTTTATTGCTTTGGCATGCACACAATGTGGGTGGCATTAGCCACGCCCCATTGAAGAAGTTGTCATACATGTTTGGACAAATATTTTCTTTGACCTGTGTAAACTTTGGTTGGGCATACCAAGGGTCTAGCAAAAGGTCAGGCAGCTGCTAAAAGGCTTCGTGTCAGAAAGTTAAGCAATAAAATTTTTAGTGAACAAACAACGTAAAATGTGTATAAAAAAGTTACGCAAAATACGAGCAACAAGGGGTAAAAGCTTATTAAACAAAGGATTCTGTTATTTTGGCTTTGATTTTGGATTAAATAAAATAATGTATTAGTTATAGATTATGGATAAGCACTAAGATTTTGTTTATATAATAATGTATTGCCATTTTAGAAATTATGCAAGTACTTAATGTAAAAATCATGAAAATCCTACATTTATAATTTAACAAATCTTATTGATACTCCTTAGACTTTGTAAACTAATATATTTTACTTGAAATTATTTCACATACAGTTGCTTTAATTTTCCGTAGAGCCATAAATTCAAATAGCAAAAGCTCTGATCAAAGCTGCCATAAATTTTTGCCAGAAACCCAGGACAACTGTGACTATGCGAAAATATTGAGCTTTTGGTGTTGGTATTAAATATGAGCTTTACCATGCTTAAAAAAGTTCAAAAGCTTAGCTTGGATTTTATTTTATAAGTCCTATGTTTGAATCTTTGCACAAACGTTACAATATAACTAAGCTTTTACTCAAATTTATAATATTAAAGTCTATAATACAGTTGTATTTGTAAATTACTATAAACACATTTCCTTTAAGATGCTGATAATAGTCTTTTTCTTAAATTATCTTAATAAGTCTAATTATAAGTTCAAATTGATAAACATGGGCTCATTGAATTACAAATTATTTCTGTACGAAAAGGAAGCCATTGTACGTAAAAATTGTATTAATGATGACACAGGAAATTATATTATGGCTACACATAATGAGAGTCGGAGCTACTTGTAGCATAAAGCGCTATACAAGGGCCATTGAGTGGTATCATTGATGCTCTTCATTCATAAAAGAGCGCTGCGGTCATGAAAAAGCTTTTATCATCTCCATTCAATGTTCAATCGAACCATTTGTGGCTTCTAATGTAATTAATGCTGCGTGTTCGCTCAAGTGAATTCAATAAACAGCATAAAGGTATGTTTAGAATCTAATAATAATGTGTTCTCTTTAGAGCATATAAAAGATATTATGTATATAATAAAATAAGTTTCATAATAATAAATTTAATTTTGCATTAAGTATATTTATTTGTTGAGTCTTTCTATAATGGTATAATAAAGACAAAAACATTATTATATTTTGTTTAATAAATCCAGCATTTTCTTGATATTAATCAATCATCAGATGTAGGAGCATATGTTCTTTATTCTTTTATGAATTGCTCAAAACAATATGTATACCCTTTGTGGCTATCGAAAGGAAATAAAACTTTGTCTAAGCAAAACTCTTTGGGAATACTAACAATAATAATAACAATAACAAATGCCGCCCGGCAAAGAGCTGCAATAACAAAAATCAGCTGTTCAAGGCTTAACACTCGCTCCACCATTCACTCTCTCGCTATGGCGCCCAATTGAAAGCTCGCCGTGCTGTTCGTGTGTGCGAGATGAAAAGCTGCTTGCCGCCATCGCTGGGCCAAAGCGGGTCAGCGGTGCGTTTCACTTTCGCTGCGAAGAGAGCCGACAAAGCGGTGAGGCGATGAGGCGACGAGGAGACGAGGCGATGAGGCGACGACGCGGCAAACACGAAGATAACACTAAGGACGAGGACAATGACTGTCGGCTGCTGCGACGACATCGTTTTCAATTTCAATTTCAGTTACCGTGAAAACCTCGACGCGAGCGGTTCTGTGCCACTCGGTCAAACAGAAGCTGCACACATCGCGCAAGTCGCGTGCTCGAATTCCAAAAGAACCAGTGGTAGTTGTTGTTATTATTATATAGCCTATACGTATGGTTGTTCTTGTTGTTGTCATTGTTGTTGTCATTGTTGTGGCTTTGCTGCCTCTTACACTACTTCGGCCCAGATAAGTAGGCGAAGCGAGTTGTGCAAGAAACGGTCCAAGTCAACTTAACTCGATGTCAAGTGGCCACAGCCACAACTTAAAGTTTTTCTCTTTCTCTCTCTCTCTCTCTCTCTCTCTGTGTGTGTGTG
>JBANCZ010000583.1:0-32854 GCA_037040025.1 Sphaerogastrella javana
TTGAGTGACAAGTCAGAAACCGTTGTCATCTTTATATATATATATACATATATCATATAGTATCTATATACATATATCACTTTGTATTATTGGAAGTGTGTTAGTTTAATGCATTAAATATGTAAACGTATCGCATGAATTATTGATATGCACGGCAAGGGTATACACGACATGGGGATGCTGCTGCTTTTGATGACGATGACGATGATGATGATCATTATGTTGATGATGATGATGTTGATGATGAGGCAGCGGCATCAATGAAACTTCTTCTTTGTGCAACTGACAGCTGACAGACACACAGACTGTCAACTGTTCAAACCGTGTTGAAAATAGAACATACTTAACTAAAGTTTTGGTCACGTTCGCATTTACCTGCCAAACAAACAACAACAAACAATAAACAACAACAAGAACAACGAGAAAAAATTGTTAAAATGATAAAATCCATGAATTTGTCAGTCGTAAGTGAGTAGGGCCAATAGCTATAGCTATATCTATATAGTATAGCCTGCTGTCGTTCATGAATTTCAATTTCTTGGCCTAATAAAATGCTGATGCTACATATCTGAAGAGTATCCTTGGTAGCCAGAACTCTCGCATACCGAATAAAATTTAACATATTTTTTTTTGTTTTGCGTTTGAGTTGGGATTTCATTTTTTTTTTTTTTTTAACGGGAAAGTTTCTTATATGGTAATGCGTTAAATCGTAAATTTGCAACGAGCTGAGAGGCAATAACGACAGCAATAAGAAATCATAAATAAAACAATATCATATAAATACAATTATTGGGTGCGTGTGTGTGTGAATGAGCTACAAAGAGGGAGAATGAGAGAGAGTGGAAGAAAGAGAGTGGAAGAAAGACAGTGGAAGGAAGAGTGTGTGGAAGGCAGAGGGTGTGGTAGGAAGAAAGTATGGAAGGGAGAGAGGGAAAGAAAGAAAGGCAAGATGAGTGAGAATGTTAAGGAATGGGGCGAGAGTTAGAATGAGAGAAAGAGTGGAAGGAAGAGAAAGAGTCGGAGCGAGTATGAGAGAAAGTGGAAGTTAGAAAGAGTGATATAGTGAGAGATTGACGAAGAAAGATGAAGAAAGAGTGAAGTCGATGGAAAAAAGGAGATATAGAAATGGAAATAGAAAGAGAGGGAGAGAGAGAGGGAGGGAAAGAAAGGAAAACAGAGACAGAGATAGAGAGGAAGACTGATTGAGAAAATAGCTAAGGGAGAAGAAGAAAGATTAAAGAAGAAGGATGTGAGAAAGAAAAAGCAAAAGAAAGAGAGGGAATGAATAGATGGAAAGAAAGAGTGGGAGGGAATGAAAGATAGATAAAAATAGAAAGAGAAATATAGTGAAATATAGAGAAAGTGAGAATGGCGAAGAGAGACGAAGAGAGAGTGATGTAACGGAAGTGAGACAGAAATACAGAATGAGAGAGAAAAAGAGAGAGAAAGTGAGAAAGCGAGAGTACGAGGAGAAAAGAGGGTGGGGCAGTCAAAGAGCTGCGGGAACAGACTTTACAACAATATGCAAGCATCCAAGGCGCCAGGCAGCGCCTAGCGGCCATTAAAGTATATATGTATGTGTAAACTGTATGTACAAGTGCGTGTGTATGTGTGTGTATGTGTGCGTGTGCATGTGTGCGGGTACATATGCATGCGTTAAGTGTACATGTGTGTACGTGTGTGTGTAAGCTGCTGTAAGCGTTGTGTGTTTTTGCGACAAGCAGACAAAAAATATTATTTTCTGCTTAACAGACGCAAGACTACAACGTGTTCATAAGCAAAGAAGGTGTCAGTATGTGTGTGTGTGTGAGTGTGTGTGAGTGAGTGTGTGTGTGTGTGTGACAAGGACACGTGCGCTTATGCCAGACATGCTTGTGTGTTTGAGTGTGTGTATTTGTAATATTACATTACGCCAGACAAACGCACATGACACAAGATTATAGCACGAATAATAAAAAGCAAGTGTAACAATCCACAGAGAACGAAAGAGAGAGAGAGAAAGAGACAGAAAGAGATACAGCATAAACGAAAAGCCAAAGCACGCACAGGAAACAAGTTAAAAGCCAAAGCGCTACGACACAATAATAACAAGCGTAACGCCAATAACAACAAAGACCACAAGAAGCTGAAGAAGAAGAGGTAGAAGAAGAACAACAACAGTAACAACAGTAACAACAGCAACAACAACAACAACAACAACAAAGGGAAACACAAAGCGCATACAAATGTCAGCGTACGCCATAAACGACGCTGGCAGCGACGCTTGCAGCGCGGTCTGCAGCAGCAGCGTATGTGACGTCAGAGCTGTGGCTGATGCTGTATAAGCTTTGGGCTAAAGCCAGCAGCAGCCAAACAGCGATTGGCATTTCAATTTAAATACAGGATATAACAGTAACAATAACAACAACAACAACAACAAAAACAACAACAACAACAGGAAGAAGAAAAGGAGAAACAACAACAGCAGCAGCAACAACATCTACAACCGCAGCAACACACAACATAAAATCTAAGCATCGCTTTAACTGCACTGCAAAGATAGCAACAGCAACAACTGCAACAACTGCAACAAGTGCAACAACTGCTACAACTTATACACGCCCAGACGTAAATATATAACAGTCAGTTAAGAGCAACATAACAACATGGACGATGTGGGTGCAACGGCAGCCACCACGAAGAAGAGCGGCACCACACTCTCGGTGGATCGAGCGGCTTTCCTGCTGTTGCGCGTCAAAAAGGCATTCAAGAAGAAGCGACAACAGCGGAAGGAGCGACAGTAAGTTGAATTTATTTTACACCCAACCAAATCGCAACACCCAATACTTGTCACCCACTCCCATTTTACTTTTCGAGTGGATAATTTCCTTTTCGATTTCTTATTTTTTGACCCTGTGCATAAAAAACTTAAATGGGGTTTATTAACTAGGTTTTCGCGCTCTCCTACGCTTTAAACGCAGCATACGTCGGTTAACCGGTTATCGATATCGATTATTAATAAACCTATACTATACCAAAAATTTACTGCCTCTTCAAAACTAAATGTAATACCCATAATACCAAGCAAAGGATTCTTTCTGTCAGGCACAGTCCCTACTGTCGGATATTTTTTATTTTCGCTTTGCTTTTGCCTTCATTGCATTTGATCAATTCCTTTTTACATGATTTTCTTTTACTTATTTTCTTTCTTTTTTTTTTTGCCTTGATTTTATTTTTCTTTATATTTTTCCCTTCGCAACTTGAGATTTTACATGGCTTTTCCTTATTAAGCCACAAAAATCCTAGTGTATTGAATTTATCGCATTTTCTGTGCTTCTTCGTCGTTTTCTTTATTTAAACAGCCGAAATTTTATTAAGGCTTCGCTACAATTAAAAGAGATTAGGTATTACGAGTCACAGAAAAAGTCAAATATCGGTGCTCTTTACTTAATGAGCTGTTATTATAATAATAATCGTCAGCTATATTATATAATTTTATGGCTAAAATTTTAACTTTTTAAGTCATATGTAGTTTGAATAGGATTTATTATTTTTTTAAAAATAATAAATTTCTTTTGAAATAATCAAAAGTTGTGCTAGTGGTGAGTAGAGCAATCAAAACATACGTTGACTATGGTAATCCTTGAACAAGTTGGCTGTAATCTTACCCTTGACCTCTTTACAACTAAGAAGCATGCAGGAAAACCCTGACTCAGTATTAGCCCACATGCTATTTCTGTTACCTGTACACTGCATTATCATAGCTAATAGACTTAATTCAAAGTCTGCAAATTAAAATTCTCCGTAACTTCTTATCTAGAGTTAATACACTTTTAGTTTTATCCTCATTTAGATGTAATGCTTGAGATATTTTATGCTGCTCATTGTTAAAGCTAAAAGCGGTTCTAGTTAATTGCATTTTATTTATTTTAGTGACTAGCTTCTACGAAGTCTATAAATATTCGTAATTTTACTGAGAAAATGTTTGTGTTGAGGAAACTTTAAAAGGTATGAGTACGGCTAACTTAAATATCGTAGAAATCGCTGTATTATTGGTAATAGTGTATATAATATTGTGATAAAAAAGAGAGAGATTAATTTTCTTTTTATAGCGTTCAAAGTTTGAATTCGATAGTTTCATTATCATGAAATAGCACTCCATAGCGATGAATTTATATGTATTTTATACAAGAACCCTTCATTTTTTAGTATGTATAGATTCACCTACTGATTCACATTGATACTTTAATGTAATTAGATTATTTTTTTATAAAATATCATACCGTTTCATTGAAAATTGATTACACAATCATTTTTTCACTCGGACATAAATGAGTATGTATAGATTACACAAATAAATGTAACTTAAATTTCAGCTCTGCTTAAACCAAATACGAAGTACTATAAATTTTTTTCCAGCTTAAAATAATTCCAACAATGTGATCGAATTTTATGAGATTCCATTGAATTTAAAGAGGACAGCCACAAAATCTCCATTACCAAAAGTGAAGTCATCTTTCCTAGGTCATTAAAATTCGTAGAATTTTAAACACCTCAATCTTCTTAGAATCATTAAAACGTTTAAGTTATACAAAAAGGACTTTGTTATCTATATAGTTGCTAAGCAAGTCATAGTAAGGATTTCACATTAATGCAAGTTGAAGATAGTGAATAGGAAGTGTATTTTGCTACATAAAGCAAAAGCATTTTGGCATTTTAGTATTCTGCATTCTGTGCTGTGAAATCAGCACAGGATTTGTCTACTTAGGAGCGTCCTTCTAGTTAGTATCCTTTATTGACATTCGGGTAATCGCTGTCTCTCTTGCTTCATTGTGTTCTGTATTTGATTTTATTGAATCTAAAACGGATATTGCTGCAATGTTAACCTGCAGCCCGCATTTTCCCGTTTTCCCATTTCTCCATTTTCTACATTTTCCCACTACAATTTCGCATTCTCCATGGAACTTCAAGCTATTTTGTGCTGTCCCATCCGTCTGTTTGTCAGGTAAATTGTGGTGCTGCGGCTCTTGAATGGTTGCAAGGTTTGCGTTGTAACTACTTGAAGGGCGTCTGCCGTTTTTGCTGCTTTGCTTCCTGCAGCAAAAATATCCTAAGCAGCTTGCGGTAATGCAGGTGAAATGTAATGCAAGACAAAAGCTGCAACTGTAAACGCTCCACTGACAAGATGCAGGCACGCAGCGGGCAGCCATTCGCAACGCGTAGGAGGCGTGGGATGGAATAAAGTAGCACAGGGTGGCATAATGCTGTGAATGGGCTGTGTAAAGCACACGCACGGTACAGAGAATCGTAAACTCGCTAGCTCTTATTTTAGCATTACATAGAAACATACAAATACGTAACCCACACACACTCATACTATATACCTCTATATACATTTCTCTACATACACATAAAACTTAGAACGCTCCAAAAAGCAGAGTATGAGCAATGCTTTCACCCTGCCTCTTTGTCCATTTTCTTTTTCTATATATCACTGCGCTTTGTTGTTCTTTTTCTTGTGTTGCTTTACAGTCGCTGAAAAACGAAATTTTTGAAATTTTTTGCCTTGCTGCATCGCTGTAATGTAAATGCTTTTTATGCTACAGCATTCACAAGCTCCGCATTTTATTTTTTGTTTTTGTTTCTTTTTTTTATCCTGTGTGTGCTGGGTTACTAAAGCGCCACTTGGCTTAAAAAATTGTAGTAGCAGCAAAACTCAATTAGGCGCAACAAAAATGTTAACAAACGACACACTTGCTTCTATATACACGCAGCATCAGTAGAGGGTGCCCAGGCGTTGGGTGTTCCTTGTTGGATGTCGGTCGTTGGTTGTTGTTTGTTGCTATATCTGCAAGCGTCGCTTGTTAAAATGTTTAAAGATTCGCCAAAGTCATTAATGTGGCACTCTGTCAGTTCCAAGTACTGGAATTCGCGTATTTGAAATACAGCGAACTCTTGGCCTTGCCCCGGCCAACTTCTCCCGTTTTGCCCGTCAAGGCGTCACTTAATTTCATTATTAAACTTGAGGACTGAGGGCCTAAGAAAGTCAGCCCCGAAAAAGTTCAAGTGGCTTAGGGGGCGTGGCCATGTCATTAAAGCACCCAATTGCTTTTAAAAAAGAGTTGAAACGACATGGCAGCAGTGGGCGTGGCATACCCCCAACCACCATGCATTTCCGCCCACTTATCTTGCTGCTGATTTGATTACATGGGCAACATTTGCTCTAATTATGCACGCACATGTAAACACAGTGCCAAATGCAATTACACAACCGACACAAACACACTCACACACACACACGCACACATACACGCATACATGCATAGGCACAAGTGGACCCACATATACACACACTTATATGCGCATAGTAGATTACAGAGCGCACACACTGCGTATGCGTAATTTGGCCTACGTGTTCTGTTCGCCTTTTTGTGGCCTACCCATTCTATGCCAATGTGTGTCTATGTGTAGTTTGAGTGTGTACATTCAAAGAAAAACTGCCCAGCCTAAATTGTGACCATTTTGAATTTAAATTGTGTCGCTTGTTTTCTATGCTAAACCTGGGTTTTTGTTCACTAAGTGCTGTATAAAAAATCTGTACAAAGAACAACTTTGTATGTGTATAGAATTTTTGGAAACTTTCCAACAGCTTTATACCCATTGCATAAAGCTCAGCAAGAGAATATAATAGACCATCATATATATATAGTTATCACTAACTATATACAAAGTTTTATAAATCTAACTAAAACTATAAACCAAAAATTATTACCTGATACTGCTTAGATTCTTATACACCTGATGCTATTTCTAATACATAATCAAACAAGCCCATTACACCCGAAATTTTAAAAGTTCAAGGGCTGCAGGGTATGACAAGGCTTTAAGTAAATGTTATCTACAGAAATTGTGACCCTAATTAGTAAGTAACAGTAACTAAGCACTTAACATAACATACTACATAAAATATAACTCAATTCAGAGAATTTCTGTGTAACTAACCATATATTTAAATCTTTTTTCTCTCTCTCTCTCTCTGTCTCTTGTAGAGTAAATTTAAAATTTCATATGAAATTTTGAAGAACTTTTTTTTCAGCATGCACGTAGCTATGAAAGATCATAAAAATTAAAAAGAGACCGCCAATTGAATTGTTATGCCTGTAATAGAAACGTTTAATTTACGATGTCTACTAAAAACTAAGTTGCATGTTTATGGCCCATTATTATTTATTACCTTAAATATTTACGACCTTTTTTTAACTTTAGCATCATGTTGCCTTTTGTTTACATTTTCACAATTTTTTGGCTTTAGAAAAGCTTTAATAATGGGTTGAATCGCATCTTGAGGTTGTATAAAGATTTTAAGGTCTCAGCTTAGAGCATTTCGTAGTCTAACATTTTTGTTGGGTGCTGCTATGCCGCTTTATGCTGTCATTCCATTATCAAAAATATAAACTTTTATGTCGCGCCTTTCTTTCTTTCCGGGTTTCTTATTTTTTTTTTTAAAGGTATTTTACGGTAATTTAGAGAGCATGTTAACTTTGTTTCCCTACAAACACAACCAGGTGCCAAATACTGTTGGGTAATGTACGAGTTACGGCACCGACTCAATTATGTAGATCCGCTTTGAGTTATGTTAAGTGAGTGTGGGTTGCTCAAAGGACGTACTGCCAGACAGTCAGACCGAGTGAATAAACTTGTGCCCTCCACTGGAGCTTATACAAATCTGCAGCCTATCAGCGACCGGCGACAGGACGACGCCTGCTGTGCCACGTAGCGGCACAGTTCGAATGGGTGGCAAGTACAAGGTGTAGGGTGTAGCAATCATCAAACTCGACGTATATATGCGTAAATGGGTTTTTGGCTGTACTCAAGCCTTTTTTAAAGAAAAAGGCCGACCGAGAAGGTTGCTCAAGTTCATAAGTTTATACTTGAGCTGCTCTTTGGGCACCCAAAGGCATTGTGCAATTTTCTCGTACAGTAAAAATTTATTTATTATTTGTGTGATGTGTATGGTGATGCTGTTTGTTGCTATTGTTTTTGTTGCTGTTGTTGCTTTTGTTGCTGCTTGCAACTGCAGCTAGCTATTTGGCATTTCTGTATCCTGCTGCTGGTGCCTCAACTTCCGACAAGGACGAACATAAATTGCTTACAGCATTTCTCTTTTTTTTATTCTTTTAAACTGTAACTGTAACTTTGATGCTGCACCTAAAAATAGCATGTGTGTGCATGTGCGTACATATGAGTGTGTATAGGGTGCCCCATCCTGTGCTCTAATACTGCCAACTAAATAACTTAAGAATATTTTAAACATATTCAATAAATGAATATGATTTATTAATTTTTATTCATTCCACTTGATTAAAATTAGAGCGTCTAAACAGGTTAGAGGGAGCTCAGTCAAGATGTTTCCGGAATGTTTTCACAATTGAACAATCATTTTCGATCTAAAGCGCAACAATTTGAGTGAATTCTAGCGAAGTTTAAAAATTCATGTCTAAAATGTTTGCAATTTGGGCTGGCTCTCAAAATTAGATATGGTAACTCAACGATATTAAATTTTAAAGTATCGAAAAACTGTAGAACGCACCCTGTATGTGCCTGAGCTGTGTGAGGGGTGCCACACTGAGGCGCCACTTTGAGCTAAAGCTTGTCGCTGCAACCGAGCACAACGGGTGGCTAAAAGTTTTTCTGAGCTGTGTGTCCTATCATCAATAATGCGCACAGTTCGTGTACTATATGTTACGTATCTATAGCATTTTTGGGCGCTCGATAGCAATACGTACTATGGGGGGGCTAGATCCAGGGATGCGAGTACAGCGGCAGAACCTTGCCGCTCGTTGCAAAGCTTTTGTTAAATGTCAATTTCTCTTACGCTCTTTCCACTTTTTCGCTCTATTTTTTCCTCTATTTGTTGTTGTTGTTTATATATATATAAAACTATGAAAATGTGCTGAACTGCAATAGAAGGCATGTAATTCATAGTGGGCGTGGCACTGGCAACGGCTGTCAGCTGACACTTGTCATCAGCATCGAGTGGCAGGAATTCAATCACACGTCAAGTTGAGCAATTTGTAAAAGGGCTGACAGATTCTGTAGGCTTGCCATGAAAATAGAAAGAGTTGAGTTTGTTATGTGTTGAGTTGAGTTGATATAAGTGCTGCTCAAAGTGGGCGTGGCAGGCGTTAGCACTCAGTGTAGCTGACAGCTGCGCATTTGGTATGCATACAAATTGTTCACAGCACATACAACTATACATTGGGTATATGCAAGAAAATCATTTAGCTGACAACAATCAAATGTAATTCGCAGCGTGTGAAAAACTGCGCAAATCAACAGCTGTTACTGAGCTGTACCCAATCCTCTCCCTATTCGAATTTTCACGAAATTTTCCAAGTGCAGCGCCATGTCAATAAAACGCGAATAAATTCAATGATTATGGGGATGTGTACATGTAAATTGAGGCCCCATGTTGCACTGAGATCGAAGGATGTAACGATAGACAGATGCAAATATATGTAGGCATTGACGTAGGGAGATATTGTGGTAGTCAGACATTGATGCATTGTTGCACTGAGTCATTGCGGTAGTAATGTACTAGTCTAGTACCACGAAGAGTAATTGCATTTCCTTGCTAGATCTCGCATTCGCACTCACAATCCCACTTATTCTCAGACTCGCACTGGCACTCACAATCGTATTCGCATTCGCACTCGCACTTAATAAGTAGTTGTATTAACTTATTTATTTACTATATGGCTCTTTTGTCTCAATGTGCTTTCTTTCTCGTTGCAGAGCACAGCAGAGTGGCGCCACGGCGACTGGCTTTGGTGGATTCGGTGGGGGCGGGGGTAGCGGCGGCCAATCGCGTAACAACAGCCGCAAATTGCCACCGCCATTGTTACGGTCGCGCACGCTGCCCGCCATCATTTTGCCAGGACTTCCGGCTGTGTCGCTGCACACGGATAAACAAACATTTCATTTGGGTGCGTAATGTTTCTATCTATAGCTAGACACACGTACACACACACACACCACATACACACACACCATACACACACACCACACACACACACCACACACACACACACACCACATACACACACACCACACACTCATAAACACACACATACATGAACCAACGCATTTGGCCACGGATTTGTTGGAAAGTTTCGATTTGGTTGCAACTATAATTGGATTGTTATTGAATCAGGGTTCTCGGTCGTATACAGACTTTAAGCTCTCAAATTATGACAGATAATCCATTTGGAATTTGGTGTATCCCAAATGTATTTTTAGTTTAGGTTTAACCCAGCCACAACTAGCAAATAGAATGTTTTAGCGAGTTAAACTTTCACTGACATCAACTTAGCATAGCATACATTGAGTAAGTGCATACCTTTTATTCTATTAAATAAAAACTTTAATACAATTTTAAAAAAATTCGTTTATTCCATAAAGCACATTAACTTTTCGCCCTTTTGTCCAGCTAAATTAAATACCAAAAAATTAAAAATTTCACTGGAACATACATATAAACCCATAAATTTAATTTTATGAAATTCTATTAAATTTTAACATGGTATTTACATAATCGTGTGGGCATTTCCATGGGATTGCATTCAATCAAATGCGCATTTCCATTTCATTTTAAACGTTTGATAGCCTTTTCGTGTAATCTGCAAAAGTTCAAATATTAATACCAAGAAATCGACGCAATGAAAAATGAAAATAAATAAAACTGAAAACTGAAAAAAGAAAAATGTAATCTCTTGCTTTTCCCGTGCTCAAAGTGAAACTGAAAAGCAAGTGAAAATTCTACAGATTTTGAAGTTTAATGATTTTGCAGTTTCAAATTTATGAAAGTCACTTTATGGTCAAACGTTTATGTCAATCTAAGTGCTTCAAAGAAAGCAGAAGACATACATATATATGTACAAATCGTAAAACCTTTGGCCAACTAACCGAAAAGCCACAGCAATTGTATATGTATATTTATATTTATTTGTTCATATGCTGGTCATTATTTATTTGATAGCAAAGAGTATTGCATTTCCTGTACACTGATAAATAAATAAAAAAAAAAAAATAATAATAATATTGCTTCAACGGAAATATGAGAAATTTACTCATGCTGCTTGTTTGTCAACACAAAAAGTGAATACACAGGATTTTTCTCATATTTTATGTTTTATTTTACATTTATGTATGCATTTCATGCAGTTGCACAGCATGCAATAATAGGAAATTCGAGTAAATGCAACGTCGTTTCGAATCGATTTGAGTTTCACATTCGTTACGCTTGAAAGTATGCTACGAAAATTTGCAGAGCTCTTAAAGCGAGCAACACGAACCACACGAACTGACGAAATTCCAGTTAATTCAAGCGTATTCACACTAAATTAAACCTCAAGTTGTGGTGCCCTGATGTAGTTGTTGCAACTGTACGGTTGTTGCAACGCGTAGGCGTCATCTGCCTGCTGTGATAGTCGTTTGATGTTCTTCCCAAAAAAATTAATTAAAGCATTTTAAAAAGTTTTCAGCATGCGTTTTAATTGCAGCAAAGCAAACACATTGAAACACACACACACACACACAAACCCACGCACACACACACACACCCACATAAACATGCAACATGCAACATGCAACAGCCATAATGTGTTGTACAGTCACTAATAATTATGGTTGTTTTTATGCTCACACACAGATGAACGGCTTTTAAGCTGCAAAAGCCGAAGCGGCAGCGCCAGTGGCCATCGTTGGTCTTTGCTTAATCGCAGCGGTGGTGGCAGTGGCAGCGGGGGCGGAGGCGTTGGCAACTCTGCTGCCACCAGCCACAACAACAACAACAGCAATTTGACAAACAACAACAACAATACACTTATGGTGAAATCATTGAATTTGCCAAAAGATGACAGCAATCTGATATATCGTCGCAAATCGTCGGGCAGCTCGCCGCATCAGCAGGCCCATGCCCATGCGGCCATGCAACAGCATGTGGCACAGCAACATTTGCACCTATATCAACAACATGCGGCTGATAGCTCACTGTATCAGCTATCCGATGATTTTGAATGCCATGCAGATGGTTCGCTTTTGCTCAGGTGAGTACAGTTTGATAACTGCGACTATAACTACGACTATGACTAGGATTGCGAATACTATGGCAACAGGCAACAAAGCCAAGAGAGTATGATGAAAGAGCACGAAGACGTATATTTGGTGTGCCACCTTTGGATTATGCTTGACGCACGTCCCATGCACTGAGAGAAACGCTTGAAACTCTAAAATTAAATCGTTAGCCTATTTTCACATTTTCTTTTTTTTTTTTTGTTTTTGTGTGAAATAAATTATGTCTGGCATTTCTCTCAGTGCATGCGTGTACGCTCATACGTGACACATGGGCTAACTGCGGCCTGTCTGTCGCCGTGTTCTGTTTTGTAATCATTTAGCTTTACAATTTTCTCTGTTTTTTTTTTTTTGCCGTAGAATACCCGCTCCGCATGTTGCGTCCTCACGTGGCTATCCATATCGTTTGAATGCGAAGAAACGTGCCTCGGCATGCTCGGAGGCAACAACACCGCTCTCAAGGGAATACCAACACCCGCACCATCAGCAGCAGCAGTATCTGCATGATTTCGCAATGACCGAGAGCTATGTCGCCAGCAGCAGCAGCAGCACCAACACCAGCACTAGCACACACACACCGACAACATTCTCGCGCCTGGCCAAATTACTGCATCAATCAAGCGCCATTACAACCAGATCCAATCTACAGCCACCGCACAGCGGCGACAATTTCTACATGGAGGCCCCAAAGCAGCGCAAGAGTAGCGAACTGGGTCTGGGTCTAGGCGAGGAGGCACCACGTCGTTTGTCCTGGGAAAGGTGCGTATGTGTAGTATGTTATTTATGTGCTATAGGTCTACCCTTCTGTCGACCTTCTACTGTCGACCGTAAACCCTCTACCTTCTACTACCTGCTGTCTACCCAATGTCTATCTGTCTGACTGCTGCTCCTGCCACTGTCCGTGTTTGTACGTCAACTTTTGCACCTTGACTACCGGCAAAACATTTTGCAATTAGTTAATTTCATTTTGTGCCAGCAAAAAGTGGGAAAGTTGGTTCTTCATTAGCTTCTGGCACGGCGACAAGCGCAGTTATAGCCATATTCAACTGGAATATATACCATTAATTGCTGGCCATATGCGTTTAGAGGGATGACGGGGCTAAGAGAGTATAAATGAACAGCAAAGAGCCGCTTAGGTTCCAATGTCAGGCTCAGCGCCACTCGACCATACACATTTATCTTCATTTGCTTAGGTCAAACGAAGACATATGTTGCCTCTTAACTTACTTTTCAATGTCTGACACTGATGAACGTAATGATGATGTTGATGCTGAAGAGGATGATGTACATGGTAATGGGATAAATATACAGAAAATGTGAAAATCCGCACTCATTCAATTAAACCAATTAGCTGAACTTTAACATGCACTGCTCTTAGGTACTTATAGCGGATTATAAATATAGATATACAAAAATATATAAACACACATACATACAGTAATATAGTTATATACTATAGAAAATTATAAGGTGAAATATATTAAGCCGGATTTAATTTAAGTGCATATTATGGTTGACAAGATTACAATGATTAGGGACGTAAGAGTAAGTTTAATAGAAAGCATTATGAATAAATAAATACTGTAGCTAACTTGTGACCGATTGAACTAAAATGAACAATTTAAAGTAAAGGAAAAAGTTAAAGGGAAAATGTCATACTTTTAGTAAGTTTATACTTTAAAGTCAGACATATTAATTAAATTTATGAATTTTAATTTAAGTGCTTAAAATGAATACCACAGTTAACAAAATTTAAAGAGCACAACTTAAAGAGAAACGATATTACTAAAAAGTTTGGAATATAATGTACTTTTATAATATTTAGCTGCATAAATATAATTAGTCTTTCAGATGTCTGTATAATATTTTGCGCATTTTTTTTAGACTTAAAAAAATGCTAAACTTTAAGCTATTTTACTATGCCTTCATTATAATTTCAAGCATATATAAAATAAATTTCAGGTGAAAACTTACACGCTAACATAAATTACAACAATTCGAAGACAGCTGCTCCCCAGAAGCACCAAAAAAAAAGTTTACTTCCTGCACCATTTCACTGTTTGGCACACAGGAACAGAATAATAAATATTACACATGGTTTTTTTTTTAGAATTTAGAACAAATGCTCAGGCACTTCGAAGGTCAGGCGAGTCTATAAATTCGTTATGTCAAAGATACCGAAGATACTCCTTTGTTTTTTCAGTTTGAAATATATGTATGTATATTGATCTTACGAGTTGAGTATATAATATAGAAAGCAAGTCAATCAGCAGATACTTTGAACTTTATTATGAATTATTCATTTTTCTTTTTTTTTTTTATTGTGGTATATTATTATATTATATTAAAGCAGATTGCATGAGCTCAGTACATGAAAACTAATCCAAATAATATAGCAATGGCAAACGATGCATTGGCCCAAAGCAGCGCTCCAGGATGGCCAGCATAGTATTTTCTGCGAGTGTGAGTGCGGGTGTGAGTGTGGGTGTGAGTGTGGGTGTGAGTGTGGGTGTGAGTGTGGGTGTGAGTGTGGCTGTGAGTATGAGTGTTGTAGTGAGTGTGGGTGTGGGTGTGGGCGTGGCATTGGTGGCAGCTACCGTTGGCAACTCAGCCTCAATGTCAAGTGTCATAACAAGTTGCCTTTAAATTATATTTGTAAACACGCCGCAGGCGTTGCACAAAAGCTAAAATAAAACTCTTGGCACCCACTGTGTCGAACAGAGCTGACCGTGGTGACAGCCAAAAGAGTGACAGCGACAGAGGGAATGAGGGAGAGAGAAGGGGAGTTTGGTAAATGCCGAACAACTTTAATTGCAACTAGAAGTTGCGTCGTTTTTAGACGGAATGTTGTTTGTTTGCTGCTGCTTCTACTACAGCTACTGCTGTTGTTGCTGCTGATGTTGTTGTTGCTGCTGCTGTTATTGCTGCTGTTGACGTTGTTGTTGTTGTTTTTTTTTTTTTGCGCATTTACCCTGAGCGCCGTTTTATGAGTTTAAACTTTGATATTTCAAATTGCACAGCAAACAGACCTTGCGGTAGTGCCAAGTGGGAGGAGGGTTGTAGTGATTTAATTTTAAGGGTGCTCACTACCCCTCTTTTTCTCTCTCTCTCTTTCTCTCTCTCTCTCTGTCTCTTTCTCTTGCACCCTTTGCCTTAAATTTGGGTTTTTGTTGATTTGGTTTTAGCTGCATTTGTTGCTAAATTTAGAGTAAACTTTTTACGCAAGTTCAACACAATAAAACACAACAAACGGAATAATAAGAACAACAATAACTACAACAACAATAATAATAACAACAATAAAAAACAAGCGTACGAATAACGTAGACTGAATGCATGAGCTGATAGCAGCAGAAAATATATCTTTTGTATATGTATATAGTCGACTAGTCGAAGTCCTTTTAACTTCGGCTCGGTTAGCTTAGGTTTGCTTGGTTTTCTTTACTTCTGGCGTCTTGGGTGTATTCGTTCAACACTCACTGGCTTAATTGTGAATGCATTATTCATGAGACAACAGTAGCAGCAGCGGCAGCAACAGCAGCAGCAGGCAAACGAGTAACGCTTTGTAGCAGCATCGAAGGACAAACGCAGCCAAGCCAATAAATGTGAGTGTGTCCTGCATCAGTCCACAGACACACACACACACACGCACACACATACAGCCCCTCCCCTTTCCACCGCCCCTGTAAGTTAACATCTTGTGCAAAACTTTTGAGAGCGTGCTGTGGGCGACTTGCGTTTTGCAACTAGCTGAAGACAACAGTCAGAGTGTTGAGCAAACGGAGCAAATAAATGAAATCACGCATACGTCATGCGGTACGCACAGACAAAGAAAACGATGCACAGCAAAAGAGAAGCGAAGAGAGAAAGAGACAAAGAGAGAGGGAGTGAAATTGAGAGAGAGTTAGTGAGAGAGAGAGACACAGTGAGAAAGGGAGAGAGAGAGTGAGAGAGAGAGAGAGGTTGATAGGAATGGGAGAGGCAAATCACAAGTGAAAAGTACAGAGCTCATTAGACAGTCAACGCGTGGGCGTGGCCAAAGCCCAAGCACTGCCAGCTTCTTTCTCTCTCTCCCTTTCTGTCTCTCTGTGTGTATGTGTATGTGTGTACTGTAAAACATTATAAATTGTTGCAAAAAAAAAACAAGAAAAGTTCATGTCGACAACGTCACAATTTGTTGTTTGGCAGCCATTGTTGTTGCTGTTGTTGTTGTTTTTGTTGTTATTGCTGTTGATTTTGTTGCTGTTGCTGTTGCTGTTGTTGCTGCCATTTTGTTTTTGATTAATTTCGCTGTCATTTCAATGTTGCCGTTGTGTCTCTTGATGTTGCTGCCACCAGTGGCAACCAGCGCTGATAAGTTGCGCTCATAGTACGTCAGTATCAGTGTCAGAGAAAAGGTCAACAAATATATATATACATTCATATATATAAATTTATATATAGTATTAACTGTAGGCCTCAGTCATCGCATACGCTGATTCTTCACTCCAGCTCATTCGCTGTTTGTTGATTATGTGCCACAGTAGTCAGTGGCTGTATATGGTCACACATGTTGCCAAAATGGATGAATGATGTTTATGAAATCAGTCTGTTGGCAGCAGTGTTGGCAATTTGACCTTTTTCCGGATAGATCTGCACGATTTTCAGTGTCTTCAGCGAGAAGAAAACCTCAAGCATCCTTTACACGAAAATTTATGCATTTATGGATTTAATTCATTTTAAAATATGAGCTTATTCGATTTCATTTATTTTTAAATTTTAATTTATTCTACTTTACTTATATTTAAATTTGAGTTTAAATTAATTTAATTTGAGTTTAAATTAGTTTAATTATTATATTATTATTATAATATTAGTATATTGTACAATTACTGGCTACAGCAGACAGATTTTAATAATTAAATGCCTAAAGTGCATATGCCTAAAATTCTTTTTATCCTACTTTTCAGTCGTTTTCGAAATATTTAAAATCTGTTTTCACGTCTTTTTTCGCAATTTTTGTCGTTATTTTCGAAAAAAAAAAAACTTGGCATCTCTGGTTGCCCATCATCACGGCCTGTTGCACATTATAATGCTGCCAACACTTCACACAAACTCATAGTAAACTTGAAAATATTTTCGAAAAAAAATATATATATAAATATTTAAAAAAATATACATTTTCTAGGCATAGATGCCCTAAATCCCAAAGTTAATGGCCCCATTTGTAGATGAAAAATAATTCAAAATATAATATGCAACACACATATAACCATATATAGAATCATATGTGCCATATGTTACACACACATCCTTTCTGATGAACTTTCGCTAGCAGAACCTCATGAAAGTGTATGTGTGTGTGTATGCGTGTGTGTATGTGTGTGTGTGTAGTGTATGTGTGTGTGTGTAGTGTATGTTCATTCAATTCTTATTCAATTTTTCACTCATTTTATATAAACCATGGGGCATGCCACACATTTCATTTACGAGCATTAGTCAGCGAAATTCTAACACTAAGTTGACAGCGTACCCCAAATCGTTTTAAAAGCATCAAAAAAGGGGGAACAACGAGATGGGGGAGGCTAGCAAAAAGCTTGAAGGAGCTGTGGCAATATTGAAGCACACACAAACATACACACACACTCAAATACACACACACACACACGAGTTTCTACAGAAAATTTCACGCTCAAGTGTTCGTACGTAGAAAATGTCAACAATGTGAAAGTGTATATTGTATGTGTGTGTGTGTTTGGGTGTGTGTGTGTGTGTGTGTGTGTGTGTGTGTGTGTGTGTGTCTAACACATATACTTACATTTGTGTCCCTGGAAATCAGTTGCGAGTTGTCAGCTGAAATGGGAATTTGTTTAAAGTGCAAATGAGTAGATGGAATTGACAGACAGACAGATGAAGCAAGAGGCATAGAAAAGACACTCAGCCTAGAAACATGTGTATATAAGTATGTAACAGTGTGTGTGTATGTGTGATAAAGGTTGACTTGGGCCCACATGCAACTTTAACTGAAACTATGTTAACCTTGGCAAATGACAAGTGGCAAGAGGCAAATGCCACGAGTAGCACGAACAGCAGCTAAATGAAGTACATTGAGTTTGTTTTTGTTGTTTTGTTTGTTTTAATGCTGTTGCCAGTCACTTGCCACTTTGTTGCATAGTTGAAGTGCTTGCCAGGGCATATACACACACACACACACAACCTAACACACACATATACATACATATGCATGCGGCTATGCTAAGTTAATAACAATGATTATTATTGACTTTCCTGCTGCTCAACTTGCTCAACTGCTGCCTGCCACAAGTCATATGCATTGCACACACACAGACACAGACACACATACACATACACTCATACACTCATACATCCACACATATTCACTCATAGATATACACTCACACTATTTTATCAAGTTGACAACTTGTACTAAGAGCTGGAGCTCTTCTACAAGTCGCTGCGACAGTCTAACCCCATGTCTTTAGTGGTGTGGTTGTAGCAACCTTTTTGCACTCAGTGTTGCCGTTCTAGTCGCCTGACAATGACAATGATGTGTACAACTTTTTCGCACACACTCACATATACACACGTAGTGTTATGTGGGTGTACGTGTGTGTGGTTGCTGCTTGTTGAAAGCGTTGTAATTTGATTGAATTTGCGTTGATTAAGCGTATTTAGCTGTTGGCAAATTATGCATGTGTCTAATTGCGAATTGACTTAATTGTTTTTGCAACGTTCTTCTCGGTTTACCCAGCACTTCATTTCATCCAGCCAACCAAATAACCAAACAACCAAGCAACCTAGCAACCAAGCAACCAAGCAACGAACCATACACTGCCTTTGCTACCAGGGCCACGCATTTCTCTTTGAATTTTTGGGGGCCAGATTTGAACGTTTATTTTGGTTTCGAATTAACGCAATTAGCATGTGTGCACACACAACAGTTCACACACATACACACACACACACACCCACATAAACACACCCACACTAGTACTCATTCTCGTATTAATGCTACGACCGTAGATTGCGCTCATTTCGTTCTTAATTGAAATATGTTGCGCATACGGCATGTTGTACAGCGTTTAAAGCTTCATTTCGCTGTCTGATGTTTTGCGAACTCGCTTTAATCTTTCTGCGCCTGATTTGCCCGTTTCAAATTAAGCACTGATTATACTAATACTAATACGTCTGCAGAGGTGTATGTAATGTATTAGATTTCATTAACTTGAGGCAGATAACTAAATTTTTGATACAATTTGGTATGCCACAAAAGCGTTCAACATAAAATATACAACATTTGGCACTCCTCACGTTTTTGGTTTAATTGGTGTCTATTTCATTGGAAGAGTGCTGCAGAGACAAGTTTATATGAAGAGCTTTTATCGGGAATTAATCTTGACTTTTTATCTAAAAGTTTAGGTCCCCCCCTTTTATTCAAAATATACAAAATTTCTTTAATATATATCAAATTAATTATATATTAAAATTAATATTTTTGTTTAATATATACAAAGTAAAATAAAAATTATATATTGTCGAACTGTTAAAAAATGTTAATACCTTGGAAACAATACAATGCACAATAACTCCGTCACCACAACGATTTTTGTATATATATAAACCATTTCATTTATTATTATTTATTGGTAATTTCGTTGTATAACTTAACAATATTTATTTTGTTTATTTACATATTTATTTGATCTATGTAATATTTTTATTAAATAAATATTCATTTTTTTATTTGTTATTTTATTTATAACTTTACTTATTTATTTGCCTATTTATACGTATATTTTCTTTTTTAAATTATTTATTTATTTTTTTAATTTTTTGCTTATTTTTTTAATTCATTTTCAAAATAAAGTTAAAGTTATATAAAGTTATATTTATAAATTTACTTATTTATTTGCCTATTTTCTTTTTAAATTATTTATTTATTTTTTTTAATTATTTGCTTATTTTTATAATTCATTTTCAAAATAAAGTTAAAAAAACCTTTTTTTATTATTCACTATTTTTTTTTAATATATACCAAATATTTGTGCAAAACAAGCATATTAAATATTTCAAAACTTTATTCAAATTGAGTGAAGCAATTGAAAAATTTCGGTAAATGAATTTTATAATAAATGTTTTTTTTTTATAGTATTTCCGGCTTGTTTGAATAAACAGAACAGAATAGAATTAAATTGAATTAACTAATCACCTTAAGCTTAAAATATACTCAAAAAATACTTGGAAATATATTGAGTATATTCAGGGCAGTATGCGCAAATGTTATATTCATTTAATTGCCATCATTTGCATATGCTGATATACCCTATACCATTATGCTATATGTGACTTTAATGCTTTCATAACACTCACTTGATAATAAGTGCGCACTATATGTAATAGTCTTTATGAAGTGTGTGAGGGGGGATTTACGATATTGCGGCCATATTCAGGGTAGTAAAGTGCAACTTGTCACATCATCTACATGCAGCAATTGCCATGGCACAGCTGTCGCATTAAGCCATTTGAGGGTCCAAGTGAATTGCAGGCTGTCGCCAGCTACAGATTCTAGAAAAGATTCACTAGCCACCTGCGATGGTAGTCATAAAGTTGAGCCGGCTGTTGGCCTGGTTAGGAGTGTTTTGGCGTCGTCTTTGGGCTCAAAATGAACACGTCAACGATAGCAACAACAGCAATAGTAACAACAACAACAACAACAACAGTAACAACAACATCGTCTTACCAATGCCACATTAGCCGCGGCATTAGCAACAGCTGGCATTTTGCGGTAGCTGACACTCTAAGAGTCTCAGAGGCTTTCTCTCTCTCTCTCTCTCTTTATCTCTCTCTCTCTTTGTGTTCGTTTTGCTTTGGCTGCGGCCATAAAAAACATCTACATTATGGTAATGGTTAATGGTAATGTTAACTAGGCCGGCCAGTGACCGCCTTGACTCTACGCAGCTGGCAAAACACAGAGACATTGCCACTGTCTCCGTCTCCAACGTCTCCATTGTCTACATCGTTTCCATCGTCAACGTTGACGCTGGTGACAACCGTGTGCTCTGGCACAGCTTAATGTTCATTAGAATGACCAGGTTAGCTTGTAACTATGGTAATTGCATTAGTTGAGCAAGTTTTTCTTTGGCAACTTGTGCCACATTCTGAAGCATTCGTCGCACTTTTACTTGAAGTTTTTATGATTTATGAATTTCCATTTGTTCTATGGGAATATTTGCAGGCGCAAGGATAGCAGCGCATTGCAGCGCTCGGCAAGCATTGATTCCTTTGCCGAGATTGTGTTCTCCGACCTGCCACGCCCATCGCTGGACATACCACGCTCGGCAGCAGCAGCAGCAACATCGACATCAATACCATCGCCATTCAGCAAACGGCCATCGGCCAGTAGCCTCTACTCCACATGCAGCAGCATAGCAGCTGCCACTGCTGCTGCTGCCACATCCGCACAGGTGCACGCCCAGCTGAATGTCAATTATGGCGAGTCGGCTCATCCAAGCAATGCCGGAGCCGGCACCAGCGCCAGCAGCAGTCGGCGCGAGAGCATGTTGAGCCCATCGTCAACACGTCGCAATAAGCTGACCAGAATCATTAATGGTAAGTAATGCTATGGCCATCCTATAGGGAATGGATAGTGGGTACGGGTGTGGGTGAGGAACACATTTTGTTACTATATAATGCAGCGGCAGTGTTCGTATGCCACGTGTGCCCTACTGATAAGACGACAAATGCAAAAAAAAATGCTGCCCACAGGAAGAACAAGAGCAACGGCAGCAGGAACAACATTGTCAACATCAGCATCGCCATCAGCATCACCAGCATCATCATCATCGTTATTATTATAATCAACTGCGGCATAAATGGCTCAGCGACTCAGTGGCTCAGCGGTTTATTTATTTTGCAACAGCGGCCTGATTGAAATTCAAATGCGCACTTAAGACTCTGACTCCGGCTCTGGCTGGGACACTGACTGGGACTCTGGCTCTGTCACTGAATCTGTGGAGTCTCCTGACGCTGCATAAAGTCCATGCCATTGCCAGAGCGACAGAAAGAGAGAGTGAGAGAGAGAGAGAGAGAGAGAGAGAGACAGAAAGGGAGTGCAAGCCAGCTTTGCCTGGGGGAATATGAATGATTTTTGTCATGGATTCAATGGTTTAAACATAAGGCTTTAAATAATAAAGTCATCGAGTTCTTAAAGTTTGAGTTGTTCTAATACTTAAAGTTCTCCTGAATACGTTAACATACTCTAGTTGGCATTTAGTTAGCATCAGCCAAGCAAAACATATTTCAAAAATAACCTACTGCTAAAATTTCTCTTCTACTAAGCAAAAATTAAGACTTTAACATAACATTTTAAATGAATTTAATAATAATTAAATCTTAATTAAATCTTAAATCTCTTAAATCTTAAACACTTAATTTTAAAAAAAAATGCATTTTATAATAGACTAATCAATGTACTATAAGCTCTATAAGTTCGTTTGTGTATAGTATAGAGCATAGCTGTAGATAACTGCACAATTTCCGATCAACTCCCATGCGACTATAACTGGTTTTCATAGCTTTTTATCAACGACTTCCGCGGGAAAATGGAATTTTTTTCTTTTCTTATTATAAAATGTTCGCATATTTTGAAGGCCAATGCGGGCCGCTTGAGACCGAAAGCTTTGTTAAGCTAGCAAAAAAGAAGAAGAAAAAGAAAACAAAAGAAAGAAAGAAAAATATGAGAAATATGAGAAATAACAACAACAACAAAAGCAGCAACGATCGTTGTCGGCATTTATTTATCTCACAGCGCAATTCCACGAAATGGCAACGCTGACATTCAACGACGCCGACGTCAGCGTCAGCGTCAGCGCCAAATGTTGAGAGCGACGACTGCGCAGCGTTTGCAATGTAACTGTGTAGCACTGACCATTTAGCGGCCATTGCGTTGCTCAGAGAGTCCAAGACGTTAACGCTCTTGCGCAGTCGCAGTCGCAGTCGACGTCGCAGTCGCAGTCGTTACTGTCGTCGTCTTTGTCGCTGTTGGTGCAGGCGCAACAACTTCAGTTTCAGTTGACTGGCGACTCTTGCTTAGACAACAGCGCTGTGCGCGTCGGCGTCGTTTATATACATAAAACCCAGCGACAAATAAGAAAACGTTATTTAACAAATTCATATTGTGCTGTGTTGCCTTATTTCAATGCATAACAAATCAAGTTAATGTATTAAAAGCTTAGCTTGTTTATCTTATGAGAAATTGTTGCGCATATAATCGCACGAAATTCAGTGAAAAGAAGAAATATTCGAAAAGAAAAAGCAAGTTATAAAACGAAAAACGAAAAAAAAACGCGTCGCTGTGCATATCGTTTCTGCTTGGTTGCCCTTGTGTAAGTGTGAGTGTCTTAAAAACTACCTGTTTGTGCGTGCGCATGTGTGCGTATGTGTTTGTGTGAGCGAAAGAGAGCAACAACTGAGTTGGCTGCGCCGACGTAGACGTCGACGTCGACGTCGACTTTGGAGAGTGTTGGGCCAAAGAGAGCAATAGTGTGCGAGAGAACGAGAGAGCGAGAGTAACTGAACGAATGATCGAATCATTGTTTTTTTTTTTTTTTTTGTTTGCTGTAGTTAAAAATTTAAACGCGTTGCATACGTTTAAAAAAAGAAACGTTGAGTTTAACAAGAGGGAGAAGAAGAAGAACAAAAACTTGCCGCGGGCTAAAAGAAATTACTGCTGCTGCTGCTGCCGTTGCAATGTTAATTAAATATTACGTGCCAGTGAGAGAGCAATTTGCAACAGTGGGGAGTGCACAAGGCTTGCTGTGAGAGTGAGACAGACAGACAAAAAGACAGCCAGTAGCAGCAGCAGCAGCAGCAGCAGTAGTAGATCTAACTGTAATTGCATTGCGTGTCCAACTGCTGTTATTATTCGCACGCGCAACAACATCAACAACAACAACAACAACATTAACAACAACGAAAACAACAACAACAACAATTGCAGCGAAAGTGAACTTTTGCTTTTGTCTTGTCTGCTCTTGTCTTGTCTATCGCGAAAAATCAACTTGACTGCAACTAATTTACTCGCGTGTCTATCAAAGTGTCTTGAAGCAATAGCAACAGTGAAGAAAAAATCAACTACAACAACTACAACAACAACAACAACAACAACATAAATTACACCAACAATTACTTACACAAAAACAACAATTGCTGCAGCATAATTACAGCAAGAGCAGCAGCAGCAAGAGCAAGCTTTTGTCGTTGCATCTCTTTCGCGCATACGCGTGCACCGCCCGCAAGCTGTAAAAAGCTTTGCCCGTTGTTCACTTGTTTTTACTGTTACTTTTATACATGCTCATTTTTATTCGTTTTGTTTTGTTTTTGCGCTTTTGCTTTTGTTGTTTTTGCAGTTTTGCAGCAGTTGCGTCGTCGTCGTCGTCGTCAGCGTCAGCGGCGTCTTCGTTTTCGTCGTTTTCATTAAAGTTGTTTGTGTTGCAATTTTAAGTACGCCCCACAATGAACAGGTAAGCAAAAGCTCAGCACATATACAAAAGAAGAAAAAACTTTACACACACACACACAGTCACACACACACACACTGTGTTAATTTGTTGTCTGCAAGTTTGTGGTTAAAATATGCATATACTGAAAAACTTGAACTATTGCAGCATTACGTTTTTACTGCACAAATTTTCCAGATGCTTTTCAAAAAGTTTATTCACATTTCAAGAAAGTCGCATAGCAATTGACTTGACACACTGTTGTTTTTGTTTTTCTTTAACTTTTTTCTCTCCTTTTTTATACCCTCTTCTCCTTCGTTTTGCTGTTGATTTTCTATGTGCTGAGTTACCTTTCAGTTTTGTGTCTTTTGTTTATGTTTTTCTATCTCCTCTGTGTGTGTATGTTTTTGTTTGTTTGTGTTTTTTTTTTTTTATTTGTTTGTTTATATTTGTTGTTTATTTTGTTTGATTTTATTTTTTTTCTCATAGTTTTTTGCCGTTTTTTGCTGGCTGCATCTGACAGTTAAAAAATTGCCAATAGTGGCCAAAGCCTCGGAGCTAGACTTGACCATTAATATTTTAGAGTTTTCAACTTGGCCCAAATGCATGTGATATGGCATAGTGTGTATGTATGCTATGCTATATTCAATCCAATCGTAAACTAGGCAAATGCTACACCCAAAATGCTATATATATACATATATATGGCCAAGCATAAATCTTTGAACATAGTGCAAATGCACTCAATAGATGAAAACTGTCTAGAAGCTATACCAATATATAGGGTGTAGTAGGGTGTCTCAAAATTAATGCAAGATTTCAATTAAATAAAAAAAAAAACAGATTTTATTACTTTATTACGTGAAACAGAGTAATTTAGGGACAAATGTCCGTGGACTTTTCGTACACATATATAATCGTTTGACCATATTTCACAAGATCATTCCACATAAATGTGGCTGAATTAACTGAATGCAGCATTGAATCTCTTTTTTGACATATGATTTCAAATAACTACATAAAAGAAATCCAATAGTTACAAATCACACGATCATAGTTGACAAAATTACAACACTATTTCGACCATATATTATAGGATGTTTTTGAATTGAGGCATTTATTATTTTTTAAATATATTTTACAATAATGCTAAATTTTTACTAACCCTAAGATATCATCTGACAATTTATTAATATTTTTTGTTGCCATTATTTTACTGCATAATCAAATCTTGTGTTAGTTTTGGGACACCCTATACACATACCATATGCCCAAGCGTAAATCTTTGAGCATAGAATGAAAATGCACTCAAAAAATGAAAACTATATAGAAGCTATACGATTATATGGTATATAATCATATGTGCTTCTTTTAATTTTATGTACATCAATTTTCTATGATCGTGACTTTATGCAACCGTCGGGTCTGCTCGACTGTATCTTCGGCTTTAACATGCATCTAATGACTAACTAACACCTAATCTGAAATCAATAAATGCCAACTTTCAAGACACTCAACAAATGGCAAATGGCAAAATCATAGATGGTTTCAAATTGTCATCGCATTAGGTACTACACTGTAGTATGTTCTAGTAGCTCCCGTGTAATAAAATCCAATTGAAAAGTATAGAGTATTTTTGGTCGGAAAACTTTTGCTTCAAGCGCCGGTGCTTTTATTTTCAAGTTTTTCCGTTTTAGTTTTTCGAACAAGCAAAAAGAAATGAGAAAAAAGTTTCTACTTTTTTCTTGCACAGTTTAAAAGCCAGATTCCCCTGGCATATATGTATATACACACACACACACACACACACACACACACACACACACACATACATACACAGACACATTCAGTGCGGCTCGCCTGGGACTTGCACTTAAGTGCACTTAGAGCTCGACCCTCGATCCGCAGCTAAAGTTTTTCGCTGGCTTTTATAAATTTTTATTATATTATTTTTTTTTTTTTTTTGTCTCATTTTATGTTGCTTATTAAAAAGTTTTAAATGTTTGATTAAAAAGTAATTCATCACAAATTTGTTGTGGCACAGACAACCTTAAAGTAGTTTAACTTCGTTTTACTTTCCCTTCCATTCCTTCAGTTTATTTGCAAGTATTCCATTTGTTGTTGTTTTTATTCGCTTACCTTTTATCATAGTTGTTGTTGTATAAAAATTGAGCAAGTTTTTTAGCGATAAGCAAAAGTTTTGTATGATAAAACGTAGCCTGTTTTGTCACATCAATAGATACACGTACTTATATATCTATCTATATATTTGTTCCTATTGTTATTGTTCTTATTATGCAATGTCTGCAACTAAAACTTGCTAAAGGTAAAATGGAAAAAATTCCAAAGAAAACTCTTAGAAATTAATCTTCATTTATTTGATGCACTGCAAAATGTCAATAACAGCTTAGTAGTTGTACTTATTCTGTCCACAAAAAAAAAATCGCAGTTGCCCCAAAAAAAAAAACATTTTTCATCGTAACTAACGGATTTCAAAATAAAATCTCTCTTTCGCTCACTCAGTCGAACATAGACTAAACTGAAAATTTCTCTTTGACTTCCTGTCGTGTTTTAAGGTTGCAACGTTTTTTTTTTTTTAACTGCTTTTCTGTTTAGTACACGCACAATTCATTATGCTGTCAGTTGGAAGCTGGAAGCATTGAGTACTTGACAGAGACTGCAATTAAGTACGTTTTAGCCGGTTCCGTTGGGAGCAGCCCACGCAGATGCTCACATTATATTAAAGGTAGACCAATGAAATCAATTTCTTTGACTTTTAAGCTACAGCCATGTATGCATGTTTCTTTCTTTCTCTCTCTCTCTCTCTCTCTCTGTGTGTGTGTATTTGTCTGTTTGTAAGCAGCATGTGCTTCTACTTTGGAATTTTTAATCAAAAAACTGATCCATGCAAATTGGTAGGGAAGATAACACAACATTCACTGCTTTCTGACCTTAGGCCCCTGTCTTGGGTTACCTCATTTGATGGTTGGTTTTGTTGTTGTTGTTGTTGTTGTTTACGTGCGTGCCTCACTGTCAGTATGAGTGTTTTCAAAGATTTTGGCTCAAAAAGAAATCGTTTTACAAAGCAGCGGGCCATACTTGCTGTGATTTCAGTTTTTTTTTTTTTTTTTTGCTCAATGCCGTTCTATTCATCGTTCTATTTTATCGTTTCGAAAAATTGAAGTTTGGGTTAGGATTTTTTTTGTGTCACGTTGAGTCGAGCCGCCTTAAAGAGTGCCATTAGCACGTAGCGCCCACATGTCGGTCACTATACATCATATACTCTCAGGCGAACTGTTCTACATATCCGGATTTTCAACCGCACTCACACACTCATATTATTTATTTATACATATGTGTGTGTGTGTGTGTGAATGTGTGTGTATGTGTATACCATGCAAATGGACAGCACCACAGCCATATAGATGTCAAATGGTATCGCAGCAAAAGGAACTTGTGTGCGACTTTTGAACTTAATAGCCCCCAAAAGGTCAAAGGGCTGATCACACATCAACCCATATGCTGGCCTGCTGCTCCAACAGAGCCACTGCCACTGCACACTGTGACTGTGACTGTGACTGTGACCCAAATATGTTCCTTTGGTTAGCTAAATACTAGCCAAATCGGGTGGTATTAGCACATTGTCATATCGTTCGTAACAGGCATAAGAATTTAAAGCAAAGCTTTGCACTATCCCTTAGTAGTTTACCAAATTAACTGCAAGAATTTCAATGCCAGTGTCATGAATAAAAATTTCATTTGAAATTGTCAACTTTCATTTGACATTTGTTCAGGTTTTTTTTTTTGTGACTCGGAGAAATTCCGCACATTCATTCCGTAAACAAATATAGGGCAATTCTCAGTCTTCACCAAGGCTTCCTGCATGTAATAGCCGCATTAATAGTTTGCTCATAGCCTGTTTGGCAAACCCACACACACACACATCTAAACTTTTCAATTAGAGTCTTGGTTGTTGGGGCAAAATCCTTTTTTATGCAAGCCAGATTTACGCCTTGACCCGTCACAAAATACCAAAAAAAAAAAAAGAAAGAAAAATCAAATGGAAGGGAAACTTTTTGTGCAAATCGGGCAAGATTTGCATAATTTTAAACGTTGGCTTATTGGTTTTGTGTTTGTTTTTCTTCCTCAGTATACAAAAAAAAATTAAAGAATTGTGCAGCGAAAAGAGAAAAAGAGAGAAAATTTCAAAGACGGACCCGGTCAGAAGCATTTCATCTTGGAGAATTGTATAGGGTATAGAACAAGCCAAATAATTAAATAACAATTTGAATGAAATTCTGTAGAACATATTATGGTACTTACTATATACTTTATCCCTTATAAGAATTACACAATTAGCGACTTAATCATTAGATTAATATATAGTATGTTTATAAGTACCTTAATAAAAACGAATAAAAATTGCTATTACAGTTGAAAGAACTCTAAATAGATATACCCCCTATGAATTTGAGTTTATAGTTGTTTAACGATCAATCAGGGCATTAAATCTTCGTTATCTTTCAAGTTGATTTTCTTGTATTCGCCCAACTCTCCCCCACATTGGCTGTGGCGACTTGACACATTTTGCAATGAGGCACCGCAGGGAGACGCGGTTTGAAATTTGCATATCTGATTAATATGAATACATTAGTATATTTTTTTTCTGTTCTTGTGATTTGGCACAATAAACCAATAGAATAGCATAAACCAACAGAATGGATTTAAATGCCCTGCCTGATTGTGAGGCAAAAAGGTCAAACTGCCAGCAGTAACAGCAGCAGCAGCAGCAGCAGTAGTAGTAGTAGTAAGATTTATCAGTTCGTTCAAGCATTGCCATTTCCTCGTTTTCCCACTTTCCACATTTTCATTCAATTCCATTTTATTTTATTTATCTATGCGTAATGTCTGATTACTTAAATTCAATTGGCGTTTCCGCTGAAGTTCAGCTTGGCGAGGTTCGAGAGAGGTTGGAGAACTTGGAGAACTTGGAGCTGAGAGCTGCGCTCATAATGCGATTTCATATTTTACATTGGCATAAAAATATGTTTTTTGCTTTGCTTTTCATTCAGCTTTAAACTGAGCGACAAGACACACTAAAAGAGAAAGCGATAGATAGAGAGAGAGAGAGCGAGTCAAATGTGCTTACGCCCCCAAAGAGCCAGTGAACCGAGTGCTTTAGAGTTCTTGCCTTTTCGGTGCTTTTTATTGAGGAAGCGACAAATTTATTTAAATGAAGTCAAAATGCTTTTTCCACTGGTCGTCCGTCGCTTGTCGTGGGTTTAATGTGTGGTAGATGTGACAATTATGACAGCACGGAATGCAAGATAAAATCGACTAAATTTAATGCGATCTGACAGCGGGACGAACACTCTCTCTCTCTCACACTCACACTCACATTTTGTCTGTGGCGACTGTCTCTCCATACCATTCAGCCAGGAGACTGGCATCCTGTGGCTTTTGTGTGCTCACGCCTGAGTAGCCAGCCAGGCAGCCAGCCATCCAGGACCTGCAATCATCGCCAGTGTCTGCTGTCGCCTCTATTAAGTGGATTAAGTTGTTTTGCTGCTCTGCCCTGAGTACGGGGATGCCAACTTGAAGACGCAATGTATCTCTCTCTACCTATCTCTCGCTCATTCTCTCTACCCCACTCTCACTACACTACTCACAGCTTAGCTTCTCACTTAGTCACACTCACTCCGTGTCTCTCTTGCGCTGCCATTTACTGCTGGCATAGTTGACCTTTGACTTGGCAAAAGCCGGCACTGCTGCGTTGTGATTTATGTTAGGCCATGGCAATTTAGCGCTGCGTAGCTTCATAAATTTTATTATCATGCAATTGCAAGCTTAATATCCTTACGCACAACGTCTTTTCTTTTCGCCGAGTTGGACCTGAAACAATGACTTGAAATGGTATCTAGATCACAAATAAACAAAGAGTTTTTAAACACAAGTTCTTTATCGATAAAATAATCATATATTTAAGAAGGTTTTTGTCGAAAAGGTTATCAACTTGAACAACAATTCTTAAACCTCAAATTCCACTTCCTTTGAATTACAGAGCATTCGATAGTCGAGCTTTATCGCTGTGTTAGATTTTGAAGTAATTTCTTTTTTCTTTTTTTTATTCTTAAGCGTTATGGAACAGTAATTTTTATTTATTGCACGCTCACAATTGACAGTTTAGTAGGTCGCTCCTGATACAGTTTCATGCTGGGGTCAAGTTGCTCAGATAATATCTGTCAAATGGCTTAGGGTTTAGGGTTTATGGTTTTACTCTATATTAAGGAACGTGCCGAGGCGAGCCGTCTACACTACTTAGAGCAATATGGTTGTGCGGGTGTGCTAGTGTGTGTGTAGAAGCAGTTAATTAATTGAATTTGCTTGGCTGTGGATTAGGCGTAGATATACAAATTTGTATATAGCTGCTGCTAAAACTTAAATGCAAATTCACGCTTAAGACAGAAACATTTTAAATGGAATTTAAATACCTTTGGGTAAACATCTGTTTAAGCCTTTTTGGGGGGAGCTTAATAGATTTCCCAGTAAATATGGGTCTCGCTTCTGTATTTGTAAATTAATAGTTTTTTCAGCTACATTCTCAAGGTCAGTTGATCACGCTTAATTGCCGCATTATTCATATAATCAGTGTTGCAGTAATATCAGTGTTTGTTGTTCACTTTTGCGAGAAACTCATGATTCAACAAATTCATAGGCATCTGCCCGCTTATTAGACACAATTCACTATAGATTTATACTGTAAGTATATGCGTCACTCGAACTCGAGATCAAACTGGAATTCGAATTCGAGCTCGAATCTAAGTCAGAGCACGACTCATGCCCACTGTTACTGACCTCGGACAAAGGCGTTTACAAAAAACTCTTTAAAATCTGTTTAAACTCTATTGTTATAACTTTAGTATACATGTATTAGTTAGTTTGCTAAGTGATGAGACAATGTCTAAAATTAACAAAAAGACTAGACGACCCCAAAGACATTAGGGCAACCGGTTTTTTGGGCGCGATTCAAAAGTTGCAACCCAAGATTTTATGTTTTTGTTGGCAAACTAAACGAAGTTGTTGTATTTTGGGCTGCCAAATTATTATTATTTTTTTTTTTTTTTGGGTTAAGTTATTATCATATCAGGCGAGTTAGTCATGTGTGAGGTGTGTGCACTGTAAAGCCATAAAAATTTACATATTTCACAGGTATAATCCAAAAGTTTAACAAAGTTTGAACATTAGTTAAAAAGAGAGAAAAAGAGGGCGAGAAAATGAGAGAGTGAGAGAGAGAGAGAGAAAGTAAGAGAGAGAGAGCAGTAGCTTTTCTACGATTTTAAATGTCAAGGCTAAATTATTTGCCCTTTAAAATGTTCTAATTGAAAATGTTTCCAATTAGCTTGCACTTTTGTATATTGGGCTAATCAGCCGGCAAAATGCCCTGACACGGCAACTCGACAATTCGAAAATTCCATTTGGCGGCTTGTATTTTCCAAATCCAGTTTCACAGCTGCTGACTGACAGCATGCCACGCTCGATAAATCAGCCAAGAACTTGAACATGCCAACACCACCTACAACAACAACAACAACAACAACAACAACAACAACAGGAACAGGGACAACCCAAACAACAACAATAACATTTACAACCCAAACAACAACAACTAATTTAGCAGCCAGAGTCGGGCAGGCAGACAGACTTATTTGTTTGGTTTACAATTTCCGAAATGTTCCCTGAAAATTGCTGAACGACGACAGGACTAAATCAGGAAATTTATGTGAAAAACACAGAGCAGGTACTAGTAATTGCTGACTAAAATTAGAATAGTGCCAAATAGGGATCAAGCCCATTTGAAAAATAAAGAGAGAGAGAGAGTGAGAGAGATAGAGAGAGAGATAGAAAGAGAGAGAGAGTAAGAATGACAGTGAGAGAGGAAGAGGGAGTGAGAAAGAGCACGTTGAGTGATATTTCCTAAACGACTCAACTGTATTTAGGGGTAGGTAGAGCATAGAAAACAAATACTGAGAGACGAATACGAACAGTAGAGACAGAGAAATAGAGAATAAGAGAATGAGAGAGTGAGTGATCCAGAGTTTTGTTTTGTACTCAACAAAAATCATGTGCAGCCCGCGTGAATCAGGCGATAATTTATGTACAGCTCAGCAACAAAACAAAGAAGAAGAGAGAATAGAAATCAGAAAAGGAGAGAGAGAGAGAGAGAGGGCACGAGGAGAGTGTGCACG
>JBANCZ010000584.1:0-32849 GCA_037040025.1 Sphaerogastrella javana
ATAAAAAATACATGCATATATTATTAAATTTTATTACAATTTATTTATTAAATTTTAATTTTAGCATTTTTTTTTTTTATTTTTTTTTAAATTTTTAAGTATTTTTATACACAGCTATTGCATGTTCTATCGATATATCGCTTGATGTTATCGTTTGAAAACTAGCATCACTAATTCCATCTATCGTAAATTACTGAACATTTTTTCTGCTCGCACATTATCATAGTAAATTTTGCCGTTTTTGTAACAGAAAGTGCCAATTCGAATATGGGCAGCAAATTTATCAATAAACTATTACTAATTGCTGGTTTTGCTAGTCTGGCGCATGCCGCCTTCTCTGCCGCTCACCGTAAGTACAAATTGCCACAACCTTTGATCGTGTTTGCAATTGGGAATTTTACTTACAATAACTTTCATTCAAATTAGATCGCACATACTTACGCCTGACGGAACAGGAGTGGACCAGCTTGCCGCTAGATGTGAGCGAAAACTATTTTAGATCTTTTCGGCGACTAATTCTTTTCTTTTACAGATTATATTGCAAACGGTGATTAGTTTGGTGGTTGTCGTCTATAATATAATACAAATTGTGGGCAACTTTAAGGAAATACGCGCCACTGTGGACATGCAGCAGAAATCGTGGGATACACTGGGTAACTTCCCATCCTTCTACACATTCAATCATCGTGGACGCGCTCTACATCCAGACTATAAGCTGTCAAAGCACTCGGATCATGAAGGCTAGCAGTAATGCTATATAGAATGAATGCTTTTATTCAAACAATCGGTTTATATTTCTAGTTTAAAGCAATTATTTGATAAATTATGATAAACCAACACCAAAGGCCTATTATATCACGCACAGCCGATGATTTTACAGCAACTGCGTGCTCTTCAACGGTAACAGTCGGACGCAGTTCCTCTCCAGGGGTCGCATTGCAGCCATGACTATTGCAGAGTCGGCATCCCGCCTGGCTGCCGTTGCGCAACATACACTGATAGTACAGCTGTGCATTGGAGCGACAGCCTCGCACTGTATGATTGCTATGATGGTCGTAGTACTCCAGGCATGCAGCCGACTGATCGGTCGGTTCATTGGCCGCCTGGGCGCAGGGCATGGCATACTGAGCACGTTCTACCTCATCACAGTCCGTGCACTGATGACACCACAAACGCTGCTCGGGAAAGGCGCCCTTATTGCAGAAACTGCCCTCACAGCTGAGGCAATTCTCTACCTTGGCAGCCGAACAGTGAAAATCGGCACGCTGACAGCCACGCTCAGTGGTGCCATTCGCATAGCTTAGCACTAGACAAGGCGAGGCGGGAATCTCGCATTCCTCTATATAAACGCCGCCCGGTTGCTCCCAATTGGCGCAACCAGCTCCATCCTCCGAGTCGCTGTCGCAGCGATAGCAGCGCGTAAAATCCCGCCGATTGCAGGCCTTCTCTGCAGTGCCATCGCACTCGTAGCAGTTCAGTGTCTCCTCGTCCATGGGTGGCGGCGCACCACAGCCACGTCGCACGCTCCAATCTGAATACTCGCAGGCATAGCACGACGAGGCCTCCGCAGAGCCACAGGTGCTGCTGCTTAGAGCCGTGGCATTGCTTCGGCAGAGCGTCTGGTCTGCGGAGTTGCAGCTAAGGCACTGCGGCTGTGGCATGCAGCCCGCATTGCAGTTATTCCCGTTCGCACAGAGCTGCAGCTCAGCGCGATGGGGCTCCAATTCCGCCGGCAGCTGCGAGGCACAGCCACGCACTACTCGGTTGAGCTGATGATAGCTGAAGCAAGTTTGCTGCTGCAGCTCCTGACCCAGCAATAGCTGCTGATGGCACTGCTCATACTGGCTCACATTGCACTGGCTGCCCAGTTGAAAGAGATCCATTTTACATCCACGCCCCTCACTGGAATCACAGCGTGCGCAGCTCAAAGTCCAGGCGCCCTGTTGCTCATTGCAGCCATTAATCTCGCACAGCTGCGCCGAGCTGGACAGCGTATGATTGTTGTCCGATACGCAGCCACGATAGGCGTACGTTGCATTTGTCACATCGGTGTAGCACTCATCCTCCTCCAGATGATGCAGACAGGGACGTGGCTTGATGGTTGGCGCATCCACACAGTTCTCGCCCGTGCAATGATGACACTTAAGACGCCCAGGCGGATAGACACCCGCATTGCATAGATTGGACGAACAGCGTTTGCTATAGGTCGCCTGTGTTGTGGGCGTTTCAGCGCCACAGCCACGATACGTTATGCCATCAACTGCAAGTAGTAGCAACGATCAGCATGACAAACCGGCTGCAGTGCATCATTTAATCTACCTACCAATCGACATGGCACACGTCAGCTCGGTGGCGCACTCCTTAAACGGCAATAGCCCCACCTCACCCAAGGTCTGGGCGCATTCAGGCAACGCGATGGAATCGCAATGATAACAAACAATGGCCCAACTCATGGGCAGTAGCACTGCCACTAAAAATAGCCAAACGATAATCGAAATATTGGAAACACATTAGCCGCAACAGTTGGCCATTAGGACTCACATGTAACCAGCAGCAGCTGCCAGCAGCTCCCACTTGCATTTATACCCATTTTCTAGCTCAAAACTTTGAAGTGTGGAACGTTTGGTCTGCTCACGCAATTTAAGGCAATTTAATTGCCTTTCATTGCTTTCATTTTTCTTTTCATTTTTTTTTTTTGGACATACTAAATTTGAATCTCGATAGCGGGTTTTATGGCTTATCACTTGGTCGTTGAACAAAGGCTATTATCAGGCTAACAGACTGATAAGGATAAGCACTCTCGAATCAATAGTGCAGCTAGTCACAGAACAATATTGATAAATATGTAGGTAAATCTATAGTGGATCTATATAACTTACACAACTTCAGACACTTCGGAGTTTAATTTATTTGTTTATATAAAATTAGAAACGTTAACAAACAGTTCAGATATAATATATTTCAAATAATTCTTAGCTAGATATTAACTATCAAATTTAACATTTGCCTTCGCATAAAAATTTAAGCGTTTTCTGATCTACTTTTAGCAACATTTAAAAGAATTTATTAGCATATAATATATGTAGTTATAAATATCTAAATATTTCTAGAAATAATTATGTATTTATTATGTTTTTATTTTAGAAATTCATTCGGTATTTCCAATTGAAACCTTCAGAGATGTAAGCATTTTTGGAGCTAGGCCACATGTGCATATTTTTAACTTAATTATTGGTAATTCCATATTGCATCTAGATAATTATTATATATACTATATATATGTAAAGTATAGTCTGAGTGCAAATTATAATAGGAACAGATGTTTGTATAGAACATTTAACCCTAGGTGAAATGTTTGTTACTCTGGCAATGCCAATTGTTCACATGATCAATAATTCAGGACTTGCATTAGGGTCAGGATGAACGTAGCGCTATTAAATGGGTCGCATTTTTCTATACAGATATACATATAAACTATTAAAATGTATATGTGTGTATATACATATATAGATATATCAGTGTTAGTGTGTAGGTATTGATTTAGTTTAGAGCAGAGAATAATTGCGTGACAATCAGCGGCATATGTTCATTTGGTCAAACAATAATTTTGATGGCCTTACCCAATGCCAGCTACCAGTTGCCAGTTAGTCAGTTTGCCAGTTTGCCAGTTGGCCCTATTGACTTTAAGCCAGTTACCATTGTGGCAGCAAAGGCAACGCAACGAAATTATTGGCTTTGGTCGTCGCGGATTATTTGTACAGCTCTTCTGAGATAAAACTTTAGAGTTATCACACTGAGCAAAGCACTGACGATAGAGATAAGCCCATATTTATATAGGTCGGATTGGGTTAACGGTTCGGGTCAATTGGTAATTGGCAATGAATGCCAAACGTTTGAGTTGTTGTGTGTCGGTAATAGTGGTGCTGCTGCTCCTGCAATGTTCTGCGGAACCACAGGAGCCGAATTCGGTGACGGAGATGGAGGATACCACCGTGACATTGACAGAGGCAGATGAGCTAATGGTTGCTGCCGCTACAGAGCAAATAGAAACAGCTAAACCTGCGTCTGTGGAAGAAGAAACTGGGGCTGCAACTGAAGCTGCAGCTGTTTCTGCCGCTGCTTCGACTCCAGCCTTACCTGCACCGGAGACCACGCCCATGCCAGATTATCAGAATGATGCAGCTGACGCGCATGAGGCAACCGAAATGCAGACCCCTGCTGAACCACAGACTCCGACCCCAGAGGTGGCCAATACAGTGAAAGTGGCAACGCCAGCGTTGGAACCAATGAGCTGTTACAGCTGCTCCAGCAGCCCGAATGGCGCCTGTACCCGTACACCAAGCCAAACCCTTAATTGCCGCCTCACCAGTCGACACAGCGGCTGCTACACCCTGGCCAATCGTAAGTGAAACCGCACTAAGCGAATGTCTATATGTCGTCTATCCGATCTACTGCAGGTGACACCAAGCAAATCATGCGCGGCTGCATCTCGGAACTAATGCACGAGGGCGAGATCTACTGCCGCAAGGAGGTCAAAAACTGTAATTTCTGTTACACCACACTATGCAACAAGGACGCGGCACCACCAATAGGCTCGGGCTCCGGCCAAAGGCTGCATAACAATTTATTAATCTTGGTCCTGTGTCTGTTCATCGGTATCAAATCTAAATGGAGTGCATTTTATTAGTTGACATAGTGGATCATTAATACCATAGCGAGACTAGCCTATGATACCCTTATGAAAAAACATTCATAGTTTATTGTTACTACTTTTGTTGTTTTTTAATGTTATCTCTAGCCTTTGAATCGATAAGCTATATCGTGGATTTAACATGGCAATATTTATACATATGGTTCTCTACCTGGTAGAACTTTTTTAATTTCGAATATCTCCACATATCACAAATCTTTTCAAAAGTTTTACTATTTACATGCATAATTTATTTAGTATATCTCATCTATGTAGGAGATAAGAAACTATATTATATTGATTCTCTGAAATTCCTGTTCTTTTTGTGTATATGATCTAATTTCGTTATTTATAATTCGTTATTGAATTGTTTTAAAACTATCAATAGAAATAAAATGCTGTAATAAATATACCGAACAATTAATTACAGGGTATTGATTAATAGGCGAATGAGCCATAGGTATACAAACGAGACTAAGCTGTACGAACAAAATAAAAACAATGCATCGAAAACTTAGCCAATGTGTTAAGTATAGGGATTAGCGTTAAGTGAGAATGAGTGGGAATGAGTAAGAACTAAATGAGCGGAGATGGAACAGTCTGAGTAATTAGTCTCTATAAATTGCAATGGAATACAACTTTATAAATTATATTCATTGATTTCAATCAATCATAGTTGAAGTTTGTCCTTTACAGATTTATATAAAATAAGTTGAATTTGCTTAAATGAACTATTAAGTCCTTAAGTGATTAATTTGAACTGCTGTCGCCTAAGGTCTGTGACTCATATAGCGATAAGTCATTGTTAATGATTATTTTTATGAATTTATTTGTTTATAGATAACACTGGTGGATAGATCTATTTAATTTTATGTAGTATATACAATTAGTTAAAGGAAATTTGTCATTACAGCGCATAATGTTTGACAACGACCAACAGTGACAGCAGACCCAAGCTCATGTGCTGCATACTATTGGCGCCATTGAAAGGTGTCTTATTGCAATCAGATCCTTGGCAGATTTTGCAGCGGGTGTCTTGTGAGTTCTCGCATTGGTATTTCATCAGTCCGCCCAGATCATTGACGCAGCCACGCACAACAGTGCCATCTAAGAAACAAAAAACACAAAATTGAAAACAACGAAAAAACGTTAAGAGGAAAATGACCATGGTGACTTACCCCACTGTCCCTCGAAACATGACTGCGGCTCCGTTGTATTAGTACATGCCGAACCACCGACATTAGCATTACGACATGGCGGATAATTGGCACTGCTACAGATGAGACAGGTGAACTGAGCCGACTTCGTGTTGCATGCATTACCAGTGCACTCCACACAACCAGTGCTCGAGTCGCACGGAGTACCCAAGGCGACGACGCATCCTCGTGACACTTTGCCGTCTTTCGTCTGCGTGTAGCACTTGTTCTCGGTCACTGTGTAGTTTGAAGGCGGGCAGGATACTGCCTTACTGGCATCCTGGCTTGCATAACATGCCTCATTGTCGCTGCATGAACTGCAGCTGCCCAGGGATTTGGAGAAGGTGCTTTGGTTGCAACCGTTGGCATCTTTGCAAAGGGCACATGACGCATCACCGCCCGTTAGTGGGCACTTGGTATTGGCATCGCTGGTACAGCCACGCACCATCGTCTTGTCATCGGTTCCAATGGTGTAGCACTCCTGATCCGCCTGGTAGATTGCGCACGGAGTCAACATGGTGGCTGCAACGGTATTACAGCTCTCGCCAGAACACTGATAGCATTGGCGACGCGTCTCTGGGAAAATGCCCGAATTGCAGTTATCCTCTTTGCATGTTTCGCAGGTGGCACTATTCCCATTGGTACACGGATCGCTGCATCCTCGGGTCAGGGTTCCATTATCATTGAGTTGGTAGCCGCACTCCTGAGTGGCGGAGGTGCACAACTGATTGTAACTGGCGGCCGTGGCATTCGTTGTGGCGCAGTCGGGCTGGCTCCCATAACAGTGCCTGCACATTAGGTACGAGTTGCAATTGTCTCCGGTACACAGAATACAGTCCGGTGCCGTGCAGGTACCGGCAGCACAGCCGCGTGTTACAACTCCATTGTTGTCTAATTGCGACGATAAGAATATGGAGACCATTATAAAAAAGCAGAAATCGATATAATAATAATAAGTTAATACAAGGCACACTCTAATAGTAAATAGATCTATAGATTCAATATTTGATCAAATCTATAATCCTATGGTTTTCATTTCTCTGGATGCCAGTCAATATATTTGAATTGAACTAACGTCTATTGCTTTCTAAATATTGTTCGATAAGTCAGACAGATTAAATTCATTATTTATTATACATGGATGTAGATAAGGATGCATTTTAAGTGCAATGATACCGATGGTTGTAAGTTCCTGCATTGTGAAATTCTAGGCCAAAGAAATGTGCAATTTATAATCATTTACCTGAACAAAAATATTTCTATATACATATATTAATAATGCTACTCATACAGCCGTTATCACACAGTGAACGCCTGTGTTGAACAAACCTGAGATAAGTCTATTAAACTGGGCATAAAATACCCATAGAAATGCTAGACTATATGTATTATGAACATTGGTATGTATACATATGCATGCATATATATATTTTACATTCTATGACTCACTTTTTACTACCGATAGAACTAAAAAATTTGATATATTTACCTGTTTTAATCATGCATTGGGTGACCCCGTCGGCACAGGTGGAGGGCGTGTTAGAGCCTGTGGTAGTACAAGCTATAAAGACAAAGAAATTTAAGTGAAATAGTATATAGTATTTAGTATATATATATATATATCTATGTTATTTATTGTACTTACTGATAGCCTGAGTACCATGTAGCCCCAATATAGAGATTAGTGTGGCTACACACATGCTTAACTTGTAGGTCTTCATTGTGAAATCTAGATCGGTTCGAATACGGTTTCGATTCTTGTTTTCTCCAGTTGATGTACTGTTTCCAGCAATTGCCGCTGTTTAACTGTTGTGGACTCTCTGTGCACCATTAGCCGTTGACCAAACATACTCCCTCTCTAATCAATTTCACCTCCATTGCGGCTCTTATCTTGGCCAATTCGTGCCGATAAGATAACGGACTGCGTTGAAATATGGCATGCATGGTAAGTACAAAGTTAGCAATCAGCGAAAGCTTCACATGGACAGAGCTTTAAATTTAACTATTCTGTAAATTAAGCTTTAGGTTGCAGCACATGCTAAAGCTCATTGAACAGTATGGTGGTTGGGTTTCTTGGTAACTCTAATGCACTTTCAGGATCGAAAGCTTAACGATAAGAGAGAGATAGGTCGAGAGAGAGAGACAGAGACAGAGATAGCTCTACTTCTCATTGCGTTGTTTCACAAATGAATAACAGAAAATAATAGACAACATTTGCCGTTACCAGTCTGTTAACTTAACAGTATTCTGTTAGTAATCCACTCTCTAGCTTGCCATTGCGTTTCTGTTAACTTAACAGATTTTCGAATTTAACATTCTCGCTTTAATGTCCATGGATGCAGCCTATGTGAATCTTTTCAATGTACATGAACATCTAAGTTTTGTTAAATGGTGTAAGAAAATGATTAACCAAATAGAAATTATTCAGCAATATACTTTTTGGGCCAACCTTAACTATAATTTTGGTTTTTTAACCACAAAAACTCTCTCTATAAAGTTAAAGTACGTCTCATAAGGTAATTTATTTTATAGTGTACAAATTATAGTTGCATATTTTGTTTACGAAGATGAGTGACAAACTGTTTATGGTACATAAAGATATATATACATATATTTACATAGACCCAACCTGCAATTATATGACGCAGATGCAAGGCTAGGCGACAAGACAAATAATAAAGGTTCATAATAATCTTATAAGTCTATTTGAGTATATCTTATTTATGGTACTCACGAGTGCACATTGATAGCTTCCTGATAAGATTAGGTTCTAAGGAAACGCACCTCCTGAAAGTGATCTCATTGCAATTGGTATATCACTCTGTACTTAACACCACTAATGCATGTTCTTAAACTATTCTCAATTAAACTGATATATATGTTATTATATGATCGCCAATAATACTTTGTATTATTACATTGATACGAGAGCTGATATCTTAAATTGATTTATTCGATTTTGATTTTTAAATTTTAATGGCCATCAATAAATTAATAATTATTTATCTTAATTACACGACTTTCATATCACAGTCTGATTGTTCCATGTAGATCAAACGTTGTGCTGTATCGATCGTAATATTTGTATGAGTGTACCATTTTACTATCCGAATTTCTTACTTATTGTATGCATATTAAAACTATGATGTACACAGTTACAAATTTTGTTGTCGTTTGTTTTATTTATTTTGTTAGGTTACAAATACGAATCACTTAAGGAAAGAAAACATGTATTATACAGGGATAGTTATTTAAAATAAAACATAGCATGCAATACGGCTGCACTAGAAGAGGTTCCTCAGTCCCAGACCCAGCAAAAGCAGCAGCGATGCCAGTGAAAGCCGCAGGGTGCCGCTGCCATTGCAGCCATCCATTAAACAAATTTCACATTGATCGTCCTTAGAGGATTCTATGCCGACTTGATTGCGCACTGCCTCGCAACCCGATTGACCATCGGGTATCTTGATGCAACCACGTATTATTTCTGAAAGTTTAAAAGAATGGAGTTGAAGTCGAGTGTTAATTGTAATAAATTAGGGAGACTTACTTCCGTCCTTCTGAATGGAGTAGCAAGCTGCTTGCTTGTATATCACGGCATTGGCACGTCCATAAAGGTCAATGGAACGATAGTTTCTCAGCAACTGATCCGCTGCCTGGGCAGCCAGGGAGCGGCGTGCACGGCTTGAACGTAGTCCTGCAACTGATTTCAGCCCTGGCGCTGACTCTGTCGACGATGGCGACGTAGGTTCTGAAGAAGATTCCGTTGATAATGTTGTTGATGGATCTGTTGACAAATCTGATGAACTTGAAGAGGAGTCTGTTGGCGATTCTGTTGGCGATACTGTTGTAAACTCTGTCGATGAAGCAGATGAACTTGAGGAGGATTCTGTTGATAATGTTGTTGATGGATCTGTTGACAAATCTGATGAACTTGAGGACGATTCTGTTTCCTCTGTGGTGCTTGACGTGGCACTGGTGTCTGGTGTACCGCTGGAGCTAGTCTCATCTGTCGACGAATCTGATGTACTGGACTCAGTGGTGAGCTCCGAAGTTAACTCTGACGTTGTACTTGAGCTTGTGTCTGAAGTGGTTGTGCTCGACTCAGATGTATTCCCTTCAGGTGTTGTATCTGACCCAGTGGTTAATTCTGAAGTCGAATCTGACATGGAGCTACTTGAATCTGTACTGCCCGAACTAGAACCTGTAGTATCTGTTGTAGCCTCTGTAGTAGTCCCATCACTTGTTGTTGTTGTTGTCTCTGTTGATGCTTCTGTAGTAGTTTCTGTATTAAAGTCTGTTGTAGTTTCCGTGGTTCCTTCGGTTGTTGTTGTAATGTCGGTTGTTGTAGTGTCGTCCGGAGTTTCTGTTACAATTGTTGTTGTTGTTGTGGGAATCGATCCAGTTGTACCAGTTGATGTGGTGGTCGATGACTCGTCCGTATTATCGGTCGAACTCTCTGTAGTTTCTGTGGTTGTGGTGGTTGGGCTGTCATCTAAACTGCAAAGAATTGGTTCCAAACCAACCACATCATCGCAACCATCTTCACATTCATAGCACAATAGCTGCGACTTTGCTGCAGAAGAAAATTAAATTTTTATTTATATATAAGATCAAACAAGAGTCCGTGTCATATACTATATATAACTATCTATTTGCAGGAATATCTACGTTAACATGTAAGTTCTTCGAAGTAACGATAACATCGTGATAAGTCCACAGGCTTAAGTTCTCTATATTCTAGAGACTAGAGAACATTCATATGGAATTAAGTGCAGTTAAGTGGGTAGAAGTGGACTGTCGGCTTTTAATTGGCACCTATAATACTGTTTTATCAAACACGGTGTATTTAAAAAATGCGCATAACTGTTGCAAATCTTCTTTTTTTTTTCATTGTTAAATACAAATAAATTTTTAAAATATATATTTTTTATATTGTTATGTAGCGATTAGAATTTCGAATAGTTTGCAATTATTTAATCATTGTTTATACGATTCGGCAGACATTTACGTAGCGAGTACTCGCATACCTGTCGTATGCGTAATATTAACTCCAATTAACTAATTACAATAATGGGCATGGCCATGGTTATTTTGAGTACACAACATGCTGATAAGGAGTACCCTGGCGCTGCTCTTTCAAACTGGTACTACAACTGCCGTTCGGTTCATAAAACATAAGACAATAAAGAAATGAAATCGATTGATGTCACAGTTTGCATGTGCTTTTTCTTTTTTTATTTGTTTCTTTATTATTTTTATTATGTTTTTTTTTTTTTTTTGTCGTCGTATAGTCTAAAATACTTATGTGATTGATTATATATAGAAAAACGCGGTACGCTTGTGGCGAAAAATTTGTTGAATAGAAACTTTCGTTGGCTTCAATAAATCATTTTTCACTCGATGAATAATTAATTTTCAATTAAGCGCGTTTCGTGCGCGTGATGTGCGCGTTTTCTGCGCGTTTTAAAACGCCAGCTAAATGCTGTCGAACGCTCACCTGGCCAAATGTTGGCACACACACACAGCGATAGTAATATTAGCGTTAGTACACGCATTTTAAACGTATGTGTATTTGTTAGTTTAAGGATACGCTTTAAGGATCACGTTGACAGAGAAATTTGGTGCGCGCTTAAATGGAGAGTGTGAGAACAGCACGACTCGAGCCTCAAATGCAAACTACCAATAAAATATATTGTTAACATGGCTTTTTTTATCATTTGGCAGCAGGCCGATACTCATGAGCTGGCCGGGTCCGGGTCGGGCCAACGGCACTGATAAGCGAGCCACCATCACACTGAGCGCCTCATTGGCTGGTGGCCTAAGAGTTTTATGGATGGTATATGGGGGATAGTAGATGGTGCTAGATGGTATGTGACATCGTTGAACGGAACCATAGATTGTTTTATATTTTGTGGATGTTGTTGTTATTGTTTTTCTGATAAGATCGCTTATAAACTTAATGATACGGTATTGCAGCTGATAAGGATTTTCTGTGGAACAATTCATGCCTTTATAATACCTTTTTTTTATTATTTGTTGATCGCACTTCCTCAGGATGCTTTAATTGCACACTCAATGATAATAGCACAAATGTGTTAGAAAGTATTAAGATAAGCAATTCTCAGAAATATTCGAAATGTCCAGTATAAATGCCAATGCGGTAATCGTTTGAATTTATTATATCCGTTCTACATAAATCTCGTATTAACCAGGAACGTAATATATGTTAACTAGATATAAGTTTATACGATCTTTATATGAGCAGGCATAAGAAATTCTCCATTAAACCTTTGGATTTAACTTGAAGGCATTTGAAGGAAAATCTAATCAGCGTAATCGATTTATAAGGCAAGTCTAAGTCCTAAGTTATGATGGTACTAAGGTCTTATTTAAATTTAGTTACTATCCGAAAAGCTGAACGTGCATTTGTTTCTTTTTTTTATATTGTCTTTGTTGCCGATCGATAAACAAGTGATAATGTTATATACTATATAGAGAACGCACTAGAACTAGAATGGAATGGAATTTTTACCCTAGAATTTTACTGCCAGTGATTCACCTGTTTTGGACAGCTGGATAACAAATGAGACCGGTGCACAGTTCAAATGTATAGCACAACCAACAGACTAGGGTATTAAATAATTTCTAGGGTGTATTTCATTGGCTACAATATTCATTTCGCATTATCCGGACTATAAATAATATAATTCTGAAGGTGACTGCAAACTAGAGTCATAAGAATACGATAGGAACCACATAATATTATTATTATAATTATTCTTATCGTTATCTTTTCGTCTGCCCATTGCGAATCTTAATAAAATTGTATACTTTCACTTCTAGTGATGAACTGCTCAACATTTTTTGAGTTATCAGTGGGTGCATAACACTTATGTAGCGTCGAAGACATTTTAGATAATGGTATTCCCTGAAATAAATTTCTATTGATTAAATTAATTGTTTTTTGGGGATTTTTGTACTAATTTTTATTTTTATAAATATTTATTCAATGCATCATATTATTATATATAACAATTAGTAGAAAAAGTCCCTAATAACGAGGTGAAAGAACAAATGTTAGATAATATATAGATAAAACAAATTAAATAACATATATAAATTATATGAGTAGATCTCTTAACTATTATAATAATAAAGATATAAAATTGTAAATGATAAGCGTGAGTATCGTTAAACGATATAAACTTAATGACGCTATCGATAGCCAATGTGAGAAATTTCCACAAATGAAATCTACATTACTGTTAGCGCTTATCATATCAAAGTTAAATCATTTATAACTGAAAAACAGTCATCAAATTTTCCCATATGGCGTTAAAACTCAAGTAGCTGCACTCCATCCAGTCAAACAAATGTAAGGCGAAGGTCAAGTTTCCAGTTAAGAGACAGCATGACACATATATATTTCTTCGGATCTTATCAGTTAGCATTACAACTTGTTAGCTCTTTTTTCAGTTATCAGAAATCAAATATTTTGTAAATGAAAAGTGATAATTTTAATGTTTTATAATTTTAATGATTTCTTTTGACTTATACTTAATGCTTCTATTAATATATGCTCTATCTTCAAATTTTTAGAGTACAGAGAATGGACACACGAAAATGTATTAAGTTGACTATTATTTGTTAATTTATGGTATCTATGATTTATTCGGCGTGAAGTCAAACGGTGTGCACGCTTTTTGTGCGCACTGTGCCTAATATATAAAGCAGAGGCAAAGCAAAACAAAGAAGCGCCAGTTCTTTAAATTTTTTTTTGTTATTAATGAATTGTTATCTTATCTAATTGTTGTCTTTGTTGTTATTGTTGTTGCGGTTGCTCTCGCTGCCTTTGCCCCAGGCACACGAGCTTTTTGTTTGCGCTAGACAAATTTGCTTAGCATAGTTGGCCTAAAAGTATGCCTCTCTGAAAGCAGGAAGAGTACTTGTCACACACACAGAGGCGATTGTTTGTACAATGCGGCGTATGCGCAATGCGCCTCAGCCCAGATACAAGGCACGGCAATGACCTAGAGCCCTGTTTTGTAGGCACTTCTATGCAAGCGATTTGACCCAGAACCCAACCCTTCTTTTTTAAGTATTACACCTAAATATTTACGCTTAAGTTTACGTTTACCGTAACTGAAACGGTAACGTTAACAGTAAGTTAATCTATAAGGTCGTTTACGACCTTTATCTCTGTTTACCTTCTCAAAAAGCAGTTGATGCATGACAAACATGTACAAGTAATCAAAGTTAATATAAAGTTTATTCACTTGACATGTTATGGAGTTTTTATAACTTAGTTAATCAATTTTTTATTATAATAGACAATACTATCTGTGACTTTACTTCATGCAAATTTTATTTGCTTTTCTCTGGTAATTTCCGCTGTGTTATCAGTTTTCCCCTAAACTTTCTAAACTAGTAAATCCCAACCTGTTTGTACTATATCCGGTTATAGCTAACCGGATAGATAATAACAAAATCATAAGCAAGATAATAATTAATTTACTTTTGCAACTTTTTAATATTATAAATAATTTTTGGTGTGGTACAATATATTGAAATATGTTCTATATGTAATTCTGTCTAGGTATGATGTTGATTTTCTGTGGAATCAGCTACATACAATAGATCCTTTAATATTTAGTTATTTTATTTAATTTTTTCAAACGGAAAAGAAAACTCTTGGTGTATGTATATAAATAGTTTATTATATAGCAAATTAATGGTCTTATACTTCACATTTGGTTAACTTTAGTTCGTACAAGTAACATATATTTACTTATACTTATGTTTATATATATATATATATATTTCGATATTCATGTATGTCACTTACAAATTATGTGTAAAAAACTTTCGTATGACTTAATAAATGAGAACTGTAACTGTTGTATGGGAATCGGAATGAAAGGTAGAATACTACTCCTAGTAGGAATGATATATGCACTAAATAACACCGGGTTGTGGGTTTCGATTTGTAGGCGGCAGGATATATGGACGGGATGACTTAGGTGCGCTGCAGTGCCGTGGCAACAGCGGCTAAAAGTACCGTTGCCAGCAGCGATGACTGCAACAGGGCGGAGGCACCGTTGCAGGCATTCATGGAGCAAGGATTACAGTTCTCCAGCTTTGTGTTATTGTAATCCATTTGAATCACTTGGCAGGCATCCTGCTCGGTCTCCACACGTACACAGCCACGCTGTGTGATCTCTGTGTTGTTCACTAAAAAAGAACACCCAAATTAGTCTAACAGAGAGGTAGATATATATGGGCACACTTACGGTTACGCTGCACGCTGTAGCAGTGATAGGTGACGTTGGTATTGATCACAGCCCGGCGCTGACGTATGTTCAGCTCCGATGCGACAGCTTCCACTGGATTTGTATTGGTGATGGTGTCAGTAGCATTGTTGGTGGGCAGAAGACGAGTGATTTCGCTGAGCAGATTCTCATTTGGTGGTGTTGGCATACCGGTTGTCGTCTCTGGTGGTCCCACAGTTCCTGGCGTGGGCATTGGCTGCTCTGTGCTCACTGAGCTCTCGGTAGCTACCGTGGTGGGGTCTGTTGTTATTGTTGTTGTAATAGTTGTTGTTGTTTCGCTGCTGGTGGTATCTGATATTGTTGGTGCATCACTGGTGCCAGGGGTGTTGCTGGCGGTGGTGGTGACGTCATCTGTGGTGATTGTTGAAGTTGCTGTGGTTGTGGTCACTGTGGAGGCCTCGGTGCTGCCGCCTTGATTGAAGAAGTCCTCATTGCAGGCCAGTATCGGTGTGTTCTTGTTAACCTTGGCGCAATCGTCGCACACATAGCACATCAGATCAGCAAAACAAACTGTACAAAAAATAGTTAATGGAAGAATTTAAAAATAAATTTGGTTTGATCAACATTTAAATATGTGCGCCTGTTCAGTTATCGTATCGAAAACAATTTATAGCTTTGGTAAATAAAATAACAAGGCAACGATAAACGATTAACGATGACAGAACGTTTGCGATCGCGGTCAAATTCGACCATGCGCTGGCCATAAATCAAAATGGTTACCGGAGCTCATATACTTAATGTTAGCGTATTTGGCGTATTATTTGCTCATTCTTTATTATTAGTTTTTAATATTAAGTCAATGTTTACAAGCTACAGCCAGTGTCAACAATTAGCCCACACTCCCCCACGTCGCCCCACCTACCACGATCTAGTTGCTACCTAATCAGATAAATTATCACAGTTCTTCCATTTGCATGTTGGGTGTAGCGGAAAAAAAATATTTGCCAAGCAAACACAATGACAAACTTATTGCTTTATAGTCATAATTGCGTCAATTGTGTTATCAGTCGCCTGATAATGCACTTAAGATACCCATTGAAAAGAATCAATTCATGAGTCATGGCTATAGCTACCAATATAGTTATAGTTATCCTCATCCGAAATTAGTTGATAAGCCCGTGCGGGGCATTATCGAAATGGATGAAAAAATAGTTATATTAATATACATTAATGTTAAAATTATTCAATAATTAAGTTGAGGTATCAATACTTATTATTCTACTGACAAACCAAAGATTACAAGTAAATTGAATGGGCAAAACTAAATCAAAGTAATTATAGTTTTATTTACATACTTCTAGAGTTTGTTCTAGTTTAAAGCACTACTAAAGCCAAATCTAAGCACTAAAGCTGTAAGGCATAAATTGCCCATAAATAAAATCCCAGGTAAATTTTATGATCGCAGTATAATGTTAAACGTGTGTTCGTTTATCATTTGTTGATTTTAAAAATCATTTAATAAATCAATTTGATTGATGGGCACATGTCGCAGTCAACATTGTGAATGAAGTCGTATGAATGGCACGTGATTGAGCATTTAGGGTATTTTGGCAAATTTCCTTTGTAGTTGTTGTTTTTTTTTTTTCAGTGTGTGTTATGTTTATAGCCAGAAATAAATATTAATAATTTTATCATTTGTATGAGCCTAGAATAGAATTCAAATGCATTGGGCATTCCCTGTGCCAAATTCAGTTCACGTCATAGCTCTCAAGTGGATGCTAAGTAAATGCGTTCCACGTTCCATGTTCCACTAAGTGGAAATGTAGAGTGTAGTGCGTACTCTATATAACCTTGGATAACGCACGATCTGCGTGTTAGACGTATTAGAGCCTAATACACACAGATTAAATGACATTGAATTAGAACAGTTTGAAAGTGCATTTAGGTAAATATACTATACGAAAGTGGTATTTCTAAATATTTATGTAGCAATAAAAAATATTTAATATACTTTCTCTAAGTACATATAAATTTTAATCGATTATTTTAATAGTTCGCTTCAAATTATAGTCGAAATTAAATGTATATAGCTTGAAAATAAAAGCAAATTCAACTGAAGGCCTATTCAAAACTAGAGCAATAAAATCGAATTGCACGTAATTAAAAAAATAACTATAATTGCATTTGGCATTACGTAAATGTTGAGAAGAATTTCTGGTTTTCCACTTCGCTTCTTCTTCTTCTTCTCCTGAGTGCAATTTGGTGCTAATCAACTGAGCAGCCTGACTGCACCCTTCTCGGGTCTCTCAGGTCTCAAGCACAACAAATATGTGCTAAAAAGCAGCTGTCATGTGTCCATACTAAAACTGGCTATATAAATATATATCTATACATACATATATAGCTATAGCTATGTAACTGTAGCATTTCACTTGAAATCACAGCTTTTCAATTAGCAGTTACTGGGAAATTTCAATGTCAAAAAAAAAAAAAAAAAAAAAAAAAACTGGCAATAGAAATTTTGAAATGCATTTCATATATACTATATAGATACTATATATAGGGATAGTTAGTCTGTCAGCGTCCAACATTTCCGCATTATAGAAATAATGACAAAACTACTAACTATCATTACATTTATGCATTATTTATGACAGTAATTTGTTTTAAATTTAATTCAATACGCTTTGTCTTCTGTGAGAGTTAAAGTTTTGATAGGTTTATGAGAACAATAACTACAGACGTGTATAAAGTCGTAAAATAAAGTCAAATAACTGATGATATAGCTATAGAGAAGGTAAATAGAAATAAAAAGGTTTTCTAACGAAAAACACTCAAAAGTTTCATATTTTGTAAATTTTACTTTAGTCAGTGTAATGAACAAATCCCCTTGTAATAAACTTTAACTATATTTGTTATATAACTAAATTGGCCACATAGCATAGACACACATGTGCTTTAAAAATAGTCACATATTATATGTTATACTTCATATTTTATCGATGATAGTCGGACTTAACAGGGCTTTTAGTGCTAGGCACCTCCTTCTACAGTTGTTCCTTACATTCATTCAGTTTTTGTTTTTATCACGACACTTGGTCTTTATGTATATGAATATGAAAATCGGTTTCGAGTCACTGGGGACACCTGTTATACGATTTACATCTATGTATGGCTCTCGACCTGTCTTACCTGGTGCGGCAAGCAGCAGTATGAGGGCGCTGACCATGATGCTAAGCTTCATTTGTTGATATTTGAGTGACATTTTAAACAAAATGTGTTTACACTGCACGATTTTTTTTTTATATATATTATAAACTTGGTATAAATCTTTAAGTCTTAATTTAAAGATTTATGCAGAAAATATATCGATTGTAAGTGTTTTATTTTATTTTTTTTTTGCACGTAGAGGCGACCGCAGTTAGCGAATTCAGAAATTTAACTGAAAATCTTGTGATTTGTTTGAGACTTTTTATAGAGTTTTTGAATAAGCAGGTTTTCGCAGCGGCAGCGCTACCCAAAGCACCGGCTTCGACGCCCCACGACAGAGACGGACAGAGACAGACAGAGACGGAGAGAGCATGTGTTGCCAGCAAAACGAGAGAGAGACAGAGACAGACTCTATAGCACTGCCAATGCGAGAGCGAAAAGTAAATGCGTATGAGTGTGTTTTATATTTAATTGATAACAAATGAATTTATAATGCAAAAGCACGAAAAAAACAATTCTTACCAAAAGTAAAAGTTAAAAGAGAGACTGCAAGCGATTGCTCTCTCTCTCTCTCTCTCTCTTAGCTGCGATCTCTCTCTCTCGCTCGCGCTCTCTTCTCTTACCCCACTCTTTGTTGATATTGTTGTCACGTTAGTTGTTCTTACGCTCTTCGCTTAGCATACTCATATATATGCACATTCTGTAGTATGGGGGCTTCATTACCGTCAGCAGGAAGGGAAAACTAATGATAAAGATTTTTTTCGTAATTTAAATGAATCAATATTGGAGACTGGGATTTTTACTTCTCCCATTTGTATGCACATAACATATACTCATTAAATGTATTTATATATGGAAACATTTACCCATTCCTTAGGGGTTTTTATTTAAAATCCAATTTTCCCAAATGTATAGCAAATTGTTTTTGATGTCGCATGATTAATATTACTTAATAAAAAACACGCAATAATAACAAACTCGATTTCAATACAACGGGCCAAATAACAAACAATTAACAACTTTTATTATGTATATATTTACATATATATATACATATATATATGATTTTTTTTGGTATTTACCCAACCCATTTACACCTATTGTGCGATTCTCCAGCTAACAGCGTGCGTAAACCTTGACTCTGACTAAACCAAATTGCACTGCTTAGGCCCATCAAAAGTTTTCCACTAGAACCCACAAAAAAGGTTGACGACTTCTACAAAATTTTCTACTCTTGTTATTGTTGTTAACGAACTGCAATTGATTGACCTCAAAAAAAAAAGAAATAAAAACAGCTAACTGTCTAGATAAGCTTGGCCAAAGTCATTGGCAATCTTAATTTTATGTCGTAATACCTTATATAAGTACAAGTTTGCGGCGGTACGATAGTACAGTTTTTTCAGTTAGTTAAATAATACAGTCGTGAATAGCTGACACTTGTGCATACATTTTGATAACCCTAATGCCAAAACTAAAATCTGGTAAAGGGTTGAAGCAGTTTGTATCTATATATGTCGCAGATAAACAACAACTTGACATACTTTTCTTTCATCAAAGTATAGGTAAACTTATCATTTCATAAACAGAACAGAAATATAATGTATATATCATTATTATATTTTATTTTTATTTTTATTATTTTAAATATTTTGTTATTATTATTATTTTTTTATTATTATATTTATTATTATTATTTAAATTATTATTATTATATTTACTATTATTACAATTAGTATTTTTATTATAATATTTTATCTGATATATCCTATTATTATTAAAATTTTTAAATTTTATTTTTTATCTTAATTTCATGATATTTTTATTATTATTAATATTATCATTATTATTATTATTATCAATTATTATAGTACCTTTCGCTAACATATAATTTAATATATACCCATAACTCTATTGTAATTTGAACCCATACTAAACTGCTTGGTTAGTTCACATGTAAATTGTGACCCTGACTATTTTTTGTAACTCCCATAGATCGTGCGTATTTTGTGTACTAGAATTTTTACTGCTTCTAGTAACATCATTCATTTGAAAGCAGTTCGTGCCGAATGACGAAACATTCCCAGTCAGACAGTCGACTGACGCATCAAATTTGCAGCCAGAGCAACAGAACAGAATCAGACGCAGACACAGACAGACAGACAGACAGACAGAGCGACGGATAACTCACGAAAGTAAATGACAAAAAACATAAAACGTAAACAGTACAAAACAAAAAGTAAAGCACTCTTAAAGTACATTAAATATATAATTTGTGTTGAGTAATAATACGTAAGTTAGTACTCGCTCTTGTCATCTCTCTCTCTCTCTCTCTTCGTATCGCCCTTCCTCCTCTCTGCTTCTCTTTATTCATACATCTCTCCACATCTTCGTCTCACCATCCCTTCTTCTAAAGATCTCTTCTACTCGCCATTTATCCCTCTCTCCTTTTTAAAATCTCTTCCTGTCTCTCTGTCTCCTTCTCCCTCTCCCACTCTCTTTCTTCCTCCCTCTATCGGTACTTAAAGCCAGAATTTGACAGACTTATGTGAATCGTGTACCGCACAGTGGGCCCGGAAGCTTTAGAACTTTACGAAAATAAAACGGGGAAGTGAAAACAAATAAAAGTGTGCAACACGTCTTTGTTGCCACATCCATATATTACACAAATATATACATACTATATACACATATATATGACTGTTGTACAAATTTTCAAAGGCATTACAAATTTGGAAATTACAATTTAACAAAAGAAGAAAAACAACAAATTCCAGTTGTTTCTCTAAAAGCTGACAAATCAATTGATTCGCATTGATATATTTCCGCAAACTTTTGCTCATCATCTAATTAAGAACTTAACGCATTAGTGGTGCCCAGAGCCGAGCTCCATTGTAAATCAGTCAAGTGCGCAGGCAGCGATTGCCACTTGAGGCCTAATGGTAGCAGTTATCGACTTATCGCTTGATCATCGGCTATCAGCAATGGGTATGAAGTCACAATTCTCACACTGTCACACAGTCATCGCCCAGATATGCGTTCAGTGCTGCGCCAATGCCCTAGAATTGGTTTGCTAAATGGGTAGCATAGAATAATCTACTACTGTTGTATAAAAGCACACAAATAATACACATAATATCTTGCAGTAAGCTAAGCAATAGATTCTTGCGCTCTTTTTGCCATTCACACTGATTCGCATGTTTTCCTTAATGCTTCTATTCGCACTCGCCGTTTACATTTATTCAGACTGCTCTAAAATGCAGCTCTGTTATATTGTTCTCTTTCTCTCTCTCTCTCTCTCTCACACACACAATGATCTATCTGCTGTGTGTTGAGCTTTCTCGCGCTGCTTTCAATTGTCTCTGGCATTTCCTCATTTCTCTAATCCTTTTTACTCCCACCATTCGCTAAGCGCTCTACGAATTTCTTCAGTTTCTCAGCTTCAGTCTCGCTTCAACGGCGAAGCAATGCAGTTGCTTTGGATGAATGTTGCTGCGCTTTTATTTAAATTTGTGCTCTCTTGATTATACGATCCGCTCTCTCATTTTTCATTTCATTTTCCCTTCCACCCGCAGCATGCGTTAAGCTCATGATGAACTTTTGCAGCTAGCATACTTAAGTCTCGATCAAACCGACGTTTGCAGAAGTTGTTATGGATGGTCACCTTTTTTTTGTTTTATCTTATAATCGCTTAAGGAGTATTCTCTAGTCGCGCATATCTTTTATGTGAGCAATAATATACAGTTTAAGGCATGGGCTTAGTTTGAGCTTATCAGTTGGCGCTGTAATTGATTGCTGGCAACATCGACGTCAGTTTGAACTGTGCCCCAATGATTGGGCACGTTTTGTTCCACTCTGCTTACCTTAAAGACTCTGCTTTGATTTTGCTTCGATTTTGCTTTTGATTTTGCTTTGCTTTGCCCGTTGTTATCGATGGTTAAGCAATTGAATAATTAGGCGAAAATAGCTCAGGTGTGCTCACGTAGCGCACCAAAATGTGCGAAAGCGTAATTAAGCCAGAAATAGACACGGGTTGTGGTGGTTCATAAATCGCAAACGGCCGTTGCACGTTTATTTATGATTATTATACATATAAGTACATTATATATAGTATGTTATCAAGCATTGATCGCATCTATTGAGCCACCAGTGTCGCATACCCCACTGCCATAGCCACGCCCAATCCCAGCAATGTCCAGGGCCGGCATCGATAACTGCTGGCACTATTCTGATGCTCAATCACGGTGGCGTGAAGGGGCGCATTGCAACCGTTTTGATCGCACAGAATGCACCCGACCACATCCCAACCGTTGAAGAGATTTGAACAGGCGGCTGTGCGATTACCATTGGGTATATTGGTGCAACCCCGATTCGTTATTTCGGTGCCATTGACTGTCATAAATAAAAAAAAAATAAACAAAAACGATAGCATAATTATAAATAGTTTATATCTATTAAAAAAAGAACCAATTCCTAGAATAAACTTTCATATCTCTCGGACTTTGTAATTTCACTTTATAATAATCTTGTTAAAATTTTAGTATATTAGTTTTATACCTTTTCCAAGTACTATAGCCGATAGTTTACTCGCAGTTTCTATTTAAACCCTATTTACCATATATTTAATTTCCAGTAATTCCATTAAATGAATTCATAAATTCGTTAGGACTGTGTATACGTACTGCATATGGTATATGTATGTATAGTATCGTTTGAGAAAACCAGAATTGATGACTATATAGCAATCTCGAGATGTTTCACAACATGCTGATAATTAAAATACAGCTACATATCTATATATATGCATGTGTTCCTTTGAAAGCCCGGTTTTTTAATTACATTTATCAAATGCGACCAGATGCTCAGCGTATTAACAAGTTCCATTTGAATTTCGGTAGTTAAATCAATTTAAAAGCTATAAAAAAAAAATCACGTCGTCAATTTTCAATTTAGAAATTGCTGAAAAGGGCTCTATATAACTCATGGACTCATAAGTTTATTGGAGAACCTTGCAAATAGACAAACATATTCTCTTTTTAAAAGAGACATGGGGGATATATCTTTCTTCTCGGTTCTAGTCCTACAAAATCTGGCATTAGTAGTAGAAGAGATCCTGAAAGCATGGAAGGCTTCTGAGATTTTTTTCGAGAATTTTGTTTATATATCAGGTCAAGCTAGTTCAGCTAATCCTTTGAAGAATCTACATATCGATGAAGTAGTTCATTTAAAGAATTAGTTCATATGATTTGCATTTACTTACGTTGCAGTATGGCTATATAGCAGGCAGTTGTTGGCATACCCATGACTTGACGTGCTCTGCGTCGTCTACGATCATCATAGTCCTCATCTTCGTCCTCATCCTCAGCTTCGCTGTCGCTCGAGCCGGCACTGGCCGCTGGAATGGCCGCTGGTGCCGGTGCTGGCGCTGCTGCTGCAGCTGCTCCAACGCCTCCAGCTGCAGCATTAGTACCAGCACCTCCAGCTGGCGCCGGCGCAGACTCATCCTCGTCGCTATCATACTCCTCTTCATCCTCGCTGTTGGCCGCGGGCGCAGGAGCAGCTGCCACTGCCGGACTTCCAGCTTGAACAGCAGCAGGCGCTGGAGCAGGAGCAGCAACTGATCCTGGCTTATTAACCAGCGGCACAGCAGGATCAGTCTGCACTGGCAGCGGCTTAGCGGGCACTGAACCTGGACTGGGTAAATCAGCAGCAACTGGCTCCTGCTGTTGCTGTTGTTGTCCTTGTGGCTGTTGCGCCATGCTGGGAGCAGCGCACACCTCCAGCTCCTTGAGTTGTGAGTGCTCATCGCAATCCTCGCATGTGTAACATTTTAGAGCTGTTGACATATGGGCATTAGTTTCCATACGTATGCGTGTGTTAGTACTCCTTATCAGAATTAAAGCCATGGGCTTTGGGGTCAATCAATTAGCATAGCTAAGCTGCCGTTGATTTATGAGACCTGACCAGGTACCTACCTGTGCTTCCACCGCAACCGAGCAACAGCACGCACAGCATTAACCTAAGGTTCTGTGGCTGCATATTCAATAAAAAAAACCTACAAAAGTTTTCAAAATTCCGAAAGAAAATTCCTAACGTTTGTCACGCGTCAAAAATTTGCAGCAAATCTGGCCTAATGGGCAAAACTGGGCCAACAATGTTGTAGCTGCTGCTGTTGCTTTAACCAAAAATGTAAATTGAACTGCCAGGCTGGGATAGAAAATAGTATCTATAGACACGTCGCTTCACGATTTGAGCTATTGTGGCTGCTGTGACTGCTGATTGCCATTTACCTCTATCAAAATGATATTTCTGGCTTCGGAGTCGAGTCGGCGTATATAATTTGTGATACTGCTCAAAACATGTCGCTCTGGTGCGGGATGTGACAAGCCGACGCATCGATAGCATCGCCAATGAGTTTCAAATTAAACGTCAGGCCATTTGGCTTTTGGGTGGTTCGCCTGAGGGGCTGGGTTCGTTATGGATGGGGAGGTTGTTTGGGTATGTTGCTAGCAGCCTGCAACGAACATGAGTAATGGGAAAATTATCACTGATTGGCAAAAAGAACATGAGCAAGCCGAAAAAAAAAGAAACAGAAACAGAAACAAAAATAACGACAGTAAAAGAGTAAAAGCACTGTTATACAGTATTGTCAGCTATGTGAATATTTCGTGTTTGCTCTACATAGGTTTGAAACACTGCTAAACTGTTATACGCAACGAGATATATAAGTATATGAAGTTTTGCCCTCACATCTAAGGTATACGTAATGCTTTTGATTTACATGCTTAACATTAGGCACAATCTAAACTGTTATACTATATGGGCTGACTTTTGATGACAATTAAAATTTTTGTTGGGTTTAATCTTTCGTATTCGTCGACATAGTATCTAATAATTGTACTCCTTTTTAGAGTACAAATTGTTTAGTTCTTCAAAATATGACTCAGTTTCCGCAATGACTTTCTTAATTGATCCACATCACTTTCCTTGTAGCCGCCTTTTGATTAGGAAACATATAATAATAAAATATCTATTAATGACAGATATAACCAAAAAATTCTCATAAATCTTTTTAGACCCCACAATTTACGGAATTCCGGGACTTTTCAGCCCATGTAATACAGCTGGAAAACACAATCTGTGCACAGTAGACCACGCATTATATTATAAATATTATTATATAAGCAATTATTATACTGTCATACAGAATGCATCAATGCATCTTTTTTTATTATATAATTTTTATTATAATTATTGTTATTATTATTGTAATTATTATTATTGTTATTATTACGCAATTTCATTGAAACTTAAGTACTAATTCGAACTCCATAGCTCTAAGTGCAAAAGCGTCTATTCAATTTGCTCTTTTTTTATTGATTTTTTTTATCGTTTCGTAGGCATGGGCGTGGCCATAGAGTTAAGCACTTAATTAAGCTCACTGTGGTGTATGTGTTGTTTTTTTTATCATTTCATTTGTTGTTTATTTTTGTATTGCTTTTGCTTCTGCTAAACATTTCTAATTGCACATTTAATTAACATTTGTTGCATTTTTTTTTTTGCGTTTTAAGTGTTTTACATTTCTTCGCTTTTGTTTTTCATCATAGCTCACATATTTGCTGATTGTTATTGCATGTTTCAAAATTATATTTTAAACAAATATATACCCTAATGTATAATAACAATAACAATTAACAATGATAACAAAAAAAATTTTAAAAATGTATAATTCATGTTTACATTACATTTGATTTTGTTTAAGGCTCGGGCTTCTGTTCTCTCTATTCTGTTATCTGTTCTCTGTTATCTGTTCTCTGTTGTCTGTTCTCTGTTGTCTGTTCTCTGGTATCTTTTGACTGTTATCTATAATCATTGTTTAAACATTTAAGCGTTCACATTGAATCATTGAATTGCATTTTTTAGCGATCTCTACACATTTAGATGTATAAATATTTGCATTAATGCATTCCAATTTGTTTATTATTATATTGTTCTTAACTGCTTGCTGTGGGACATTGAAACACCCTGTATTTTAGCGGGACTTTGTTTAAATAACGCTTGATTTAGGCTTTAATTTTGAATTCTTTTTTCTTTTTTTTTTTGAATAATTATTGTATTTTATGGTAATTTGAAACAACAATTCGCTGCTTTAAAAAGCATATATATAGTTTGAAATTGTATTTACCTAGAAATACATACATGCACACATACACATACACATGCACACAAACACACACATAAGATATGGTTCAATGAAATAACTCCGCCATCGAGAACATATTGCTTCATATACATACATATATATACCATATAGAAAAAAAATTATAAACTAATTGATAAACCCATGATGTTTTAATTCCAATTGGAGTTATTTCACATTGCCATGGCAATAAACATTTATTTGTATATTTCTATATATATTTTGCTATACATATGCATGTAAATACCATATATTCAACACATTCTATAATGTGTATGAATAGAAAATTAAAGGCATTTGGTGAATTCGTATCATCATACAGTTCAGTTCAATCATATATATCATTTCCACAGTGCAAAACCAACATCAACTTAATAAAGCCATAAAAACTATATAAAAAAAAAAATATATATATATATATATGCAATCAAAATTCGATTTCGGTTCTCTAAATTCAAATTTAACTGTTATACATGATGGAGGCCGTTGGGAAAATTTGAGGCCAGGTGGCAACGCCGTGTCAATTGAACGAACGCGCTTGAGTATTCGAAAATTTTTTTTATGGGAAACCTAAGAGCAAAATCCTTGATATCGTTTAACCTTTTAGCCTCTTAACTTTTTTAGCTTTTGCCTTATGACGTTTTCTCTTATTTTTCTGTGTTTCCTTTGCTTTTTTTTTATTTCATTTTACTTTATGTTGTTTTTTATTTTGTTCACTTCAAACTGCCTGCTAATTGAAATTCGCATATTTGCTTACACTCAAAGCGATTTGTTTGACTCGGCTTTGTGGGTGGGGGTGGGAGTGGTTGTAACTGTATATGTTACTACTATTACAGAGACTGTGATTGTAATTGCATCATCTGCATCTGTATCGGCATCTGCTTCTGTAATTGTGTGTATGTTTGCTGTTGCTTATATGTCTAGGTCAAAGAGTGGAAAGGGTAGAGGGTGAACCGGGTGGGGGTGGTAGGTACTTTCGCTGTGTCAATGGGCACTTGAATATTTACAAAGTAAACGGTAAACGTTAACGGTAATGGTATATTATATAGGTATATTCGTTATTGGGATTGGGATTCGTTATTCGGTTTTTGGTATTCGATATTCGGTTTTTGGTATTTGGTTTTTTGTTTCTAGTAATGGGATTTGGTAACTGGTAACTGTAATGTTAACTCAACCTAAATGCAAACCCAACTACGCATCACTGCCCTGACTCACGCTTCAGCAATGCTGCAGCAGTGTGCACCGTGACAGTAGCTGTTGCATTAGAAATACCAATGCGACAGTTCCATAGGATGTCAGCGTCACTGCATCGGCGCCATTGCAGTGATCCTTTTTGCATATATCACAAAAGAATTCGGATCCATCCTGCTCCTCCTGCTCATCCTGGCCATTACCCTTGCGTCGCTGCTGTTGCTGATCGGATCGCTCCCTACGTCGTCCATTGCGCTGGCCACCGGCTCCGCTGATGCTCAGCTTGGAGCGCAGTATTTCACAGGCATCCGAATCGCCAGTGTCCAACTGACAGAACCTTGCAGTCACCAGCCTTTTGGTCTCAGCTAAACATTTCACCATCATTATAAACATTATCATTATCATATCATATGGGATCCAATGGAATTCTTTCTACTTACGATCTCTGGCCACAACCTTTTGACAGTTCATCAGCGGATTTTTATTGGCGCCATTATCAAAGTACGAGAACTTGTTCAAATCGAATAGCCAGGTGTCCAACGATTTCACTTTGTCCAATGTGCAGTTCTATAAGTATATAACACAAATTCCAGGTATTACAATAATATCATAAACTAGCATTGTAAAGGTCTTTATTTGATATGATAAATGTGGAAACAGTGGCTAATGATTGATCGATAACTAGCAATTGTCTTCCTCAACCTGACGCTTTGTCAATAATTCTTTTTTTTGTAGACACTGTACTTTTTTTTTGAAAGTGATTGCACTTTTAATTGACGTGGGCCGCATTTATCTTATCATCTAGTGCAATACTATATACTGTATACATGTACAAGCATCAAGTGGGCGCCTTATCGATATTGTAACGCCCTTGCCTTCAGCCCGGAACAAAGTCTTTAATAAAAAGTGTAACGCATTTAATTATCAGTTTAATGCATTTATATTTATAATATCAAGGTACTTAAAGTTTAATTGTTTCAGGGGGTTCCCATTTTAATTTAATTCCAAACAAGAAATTAGGAAATTTTGAAAAATATAGAATGAATCTTAAAAGTAAGTGTGTATTGGGTTGAACTACAAAAAATAAAATATTGAAATTTGACCTAAACAAAAAAAAAACACCTAGCTCTCTCTTTCACTCCTCCCGTTGTGGATATTAAATTACTGTGCTCAAGGATTTAATTAAAATTTTATAGTAGAAGTTTGAATACAGAAAATATATTTTACAATATATATGTGGAGTTTCTGAATATATAGAGTTTCATTCTTTGTGCTCAAGGTAACACGCAGAATTTGAGACTGTCAAAATGCCAAGTGGCTAAGATTTATATTCATAGACTTCCATTACAACGCGGAGTTGGTTCTCTCTCTATATATAGAGAATGAAAGAGAGAGAAAGAGAGAGGGAAAGGTGTACGCCTTGGAATGCCCTGTGTGAAATGGAGAGATGCCAACACATTCACTTAACGGTCACGACAGGAGCGACGACGTTGCACGTTTCCGCTTCCGTTTCCGCTTTAATGGAGCTAAAGTTACTATAGCTTCATACATATATTGTATATGTACTCCATACAGGTTGAATTTATGTGCTAGGCGCTTTTAATTTAGTACGTCTGGCACTATTTGATTAAGGTCTATTCAGTCTGATTAGTGGAATGCCCATTCGACCGCAAGACGTTGTCAGGCAATTGCAGTGGCTCCATCAATCAAAACATCAATCAAATGTATGTGGTTTATGGCATGCACAACCATAAACTAAACTAACTAACTACGTGTGTGACTAACTAACACTTACCACTGAAACAATGCTGGAATTGGAACTGAGATCCGCACAGCTTGGATTATCGCTCGAATCGCAAACATAGCACTGTATGGCGGCGCCTGTAATTCAATTAAATATATTATATTACACGATTTAACAGGTTTATTATACTTTATACATTATATTTTATTTATTTTTTGTATTATTCGTTTTTTTTTTATTTTTTTTGTAACACACACCCATTGATATGCAGCCCAACAGTTGCATTAGAAGGAAAACTGCAGACGAGCTTATAAGTCGTTGAAACATAATTGCAATAGGTTTTTTTTAATATTAATATTATTTATTATTATTGTTGTTATATTTTAATATAATTATTTATAATTATAAATAATTTTTATTTTATTTTTTATGTGTATATTTTTTTCACTTGCTTATAGATTATTTGGTGTTATTTATTATGTTTTATTTTGTATTATTTTATTTTATTTTATTTTTTTTTTTTTTTTTTGGTCTGGCCAATCGCGTGGAGCTAAGACGTTGCGGCACGAACGTGAGCTAACTGTAAACTGTTTAAAGGAATTTGGAATTTTCTGCTGCCGTTGCCACATACACATACACACACACACACACACACATGTACACAAAGGACATAGTACGACGACGTCATCGGTAGACGAGCCACAAGGCACGAGCCACGAGCCAAGAGCTACGAGTGGCTGCACTTACCGAAGGCTATGGCTTGTGGGTGTGGTGTTGTCTTTCTCTCTCTCTCTCTCTTTCTCTCTTACTTTCTCTCTCATGTTCTCCCTCTTTCTCCCTCTCAATCTGCCTATCTCTCTCACTCTCACCCTTCTCAGCTACTGCTGTTGCGTGGGTGCGTTGGTTCCTTGCGCTCGAGTGGCTATGACAGTAATAACCTCTTGGCTCCCACATGGCTGGCAGCCACACAAAAAAAAAAACAACAAAAAATACACAGAAAAAAAAATAAATAAAAACAAAGCAAAAGAAAATTATTCAAATTTTTGCAAAATGCAGCCACATGCAGCCTCTAAGGGTTTGAGCACGGAGGCCAGAGGGCAGAGGTCAGAGGACACTTATAACTGAGCCCCCAGAGCTGAGTTCTAAGGGCAACAGTTAGCATTTTTCTCTTTCCCTCTCTCTCTTTCTTTCTTTCTCTCTCTCTTTCTCTCTCTGCCTTTCTCTGACCCAGGGCACGTCATTAAATGTAATTTCTTTTCGAAACACTTGGTTGCTCTTTAAGGATCTCGGCCTCGGTCACATCGAATTACTCTTTGTATGCATAGAAATAATAATAATGATGATGATGATGATGATGATAGTATTCATAGCTATTTATCTGTATGGCATAGACTCATCAGCGCCATGCGAGAGCGGAAGCAATCTCAGTTGAGACAAGCGGGCAAAGCAGTGGCAATTAGTGGCATCCAAGAGCGTAGGAGCGTCATACAAAGGAGAAGAATATATATGGAAAACAATGGGCAAACGCTACATACTTTTTGCTCCGACTATAAATAATAATTTCTCTTTGTATAAAATGACATTTTGAAATGTTTGTGGATGTGCATTAATCAAAATGTACCACTGTGCAATGTGGGCGCTTGTTTATCGCCAAAATGTCCTTTCTTTCACTTACTCTCTCTCCCTCTCTCTCTCTCTCTCTCTCTCTCTCTCTTTCTTTCTCCTTTTCTCGCTCGCTGGCTTTTCAATTTATCATAAACAATACACCCACTGATTGGTATAGGTCATGGCCCTGGCTCTAATGGGGTCGATTGTTTCTGTTTTTGCATTGTTGCATAGCCAAGGCGTAGGTGGATAAGCCAAGAAGGGCAATTGCAGTTGCATTCCAATATGATATGGGCCAACGTGGTGGTTGGGTCAGCACTTACGACCATCAAGTGATGTATGCTATACATTTTTAAAGATATGGAAATAATATGCACAAAGCGTACTTGAAATGCAATAAAATGCCATTGAATATGCTGCGATCCAAATGAAATCACAGCTGTCCAATTTGGCATAGACTATTGCGTGACGAGGACACATTTTAGCCATGTTCTATTGCCACATTTTGGACAGCAGCGTGACGTCATCTCCATGCGTTGATGTCATAATTCTTCAAGGTGCGAGTGGCGAGCGGCGAGTGGCGAGTGGCGAGTGGTGAGTGGAGAGCGGCGAGTGATGGGCCGCGAGTGAGGAGCGGCGAGTGACGAGTGGCGAATGTTGAATGGCGAATAGCATGTGGCGAATTGTAAGTAGAAAAGTATAGGATAAGATTGCATGATTTGGACTATGCATTGTGGGGCTGCCGCTGGTCTACACAATTAAATATGTTTACGCACGCTTCCGTTTCCGGTTGGCAAAGGTCAAGCGTGTAATACCTATTTACGCTGCCCATAAATTATGCTTTCGATTTTTACAACTTGACACTTTTATGCGTATTCGCATTTGCTTAATGGCCGCCACAAACTGTTTTACTTTATTAACCCTAGATGTACGAATTAAGCTTATAACTAAGAAGCCTAATTTATTCAATTTATTTATATTTATATGCGCAAGTATTGGCAGCTGTTTCAGGCCTATTGAATGCTGAACACGAAGCTTTATTTATATGTAGTCCTTAAAGAATGAACTGGCCAGACAGTGGGGACCCTGTGCTTAGTATTTTCGGAACAGAAATTTTTTTTTTGGAGTAGTATAGTAGTTATGGTGCTGTATAGTATTTATGATGCTGTATAGTTTAATCTTTAATCGATGTCGATAATTGATATCGGAAATCCATAAAAAGGTAGGTATGTGCTAACCTGAACATTCTAGAATAAAATTGGCGCCTTGAGGCCCGAATGTGTATAACAGGCGGAACCTTTATAATATATACATCGACTATCGATCATGCTTAACTGCTTGACTGTCCATCTCTCTGAACACATATCCAGGTATCCAAAATTGTAATTGTGCATACATGTTCTGAAGCAGAACGTTCTAGTTGTGAAAATGCGCATTTTATGTCAAACTATTGGCTCCCCAATGGCTGTCCAAAATTTGTATAAATATATAAATTTATTGTTTTTATTATTCCTACATTCATCAGTTGTAATTTCAACTGGGTTGGTTCAGAACAACCTGAATTGTCTTCACAACAACCGTGTATATTCATCGGACTGCCTATTGTAGCTACTAACCGCTAAGGCTAGCCGGAGCGCCCGATTGCGGGCTGAATGAACAGCAGCAAAGGTCACTAAGGCATTAAACGTCGCAGCCTTGGCTATATCTATATCTATATATGCATATGTTTGAGTGGAGGCGTGGTAGA